>CAKNYM010041437.1:43466-54619 GCA_932195095.1 Andricus curvator
AATTAGAGCAGGGGCACTTTTCCCATGCTTATTCAGCTAGAGCCTTTCATAATTTTTTACAAATTTCATAAATTTCCACAATAATGATGAATTTCCATAAATTTGAGAAATTATGGTAATTCATCAAGCTTTCCATACATTTTTAAAATTATGGTAATTGATGGAAATATATGCTATTTAAGCAAATTTTAGAAATTCATGGTAATAGATCGGTAACTTTTGATCATTTTGATAACAGCTCTGTTGGATGCATAAATTGTGGTCCAAATTTTGGGTTCACTGACTTTCGATTTTTATAGCTTCTTAAGGTTTTTTGGCTTTCCAGCTATCCAACTGATCATTTGTCCATATTAGAAACCTCTCCCTTTAGCACGCAATCTATAATTTTATAATTGCTTGTAACAATCACAGAAATAATGTTGGTCACATTCTTACCCCTTTCCAAAGTTTCGTGAGGGGGGAGGCACTCCTGTGATTGGTCACAGAAATAATGCTGGTCAAACCTACTATTCCTTTTCAACATCTCGTGAGGGGCGGAAAGGCATCCCTGTGACCGTTTACAGAAATAATGTTGGTCAAACCCCTACCCCTTTTCAACGTCTCATAGGGGCGGGAAGGCACCCTTGTGACTGGTTACAGAAATAATGTTGGTTAAACCCCCTGCTTAAAATATCGGATAGGACCCGGTTAGAAATGGGTTATAACCGCCCAAACTGGGTCCACAAAATACTTCTACTCGGTTCTTATCCGGCCCAAACCGCACCGTAACCGGTTTTTGTCTTCGGGTTATAACCGACACCTAACCGGGCGCTATCTGACAACATAATATTCGTATCCGGTTTCTTCTCGGTTCGCAACTGGATCCACAAAATACTTGTACCCGGTTCTTAGCCGGTTCTGACCGGCCTGTAACCGATTTTTTCCTCCGGTTTATATCCGATACCTAACCGGGATCTATCCAAGAATATGTAATAGTTGTACCCAATTTCTACCTGGTTATTTAGGTAACACAGCTATATTTTCTTAGAATACGAAATCCAGCTAAACTTCTAGCTGGAACAGCTAAACCATTTTTTTCAGTGAGGAATCTGGTACTTTGCACACACTTAACTTACACCGAATATTGCCTTTTTCCTGCACTTTTTGCAAAAAAGATTGTGTGGGACACGTGCAAGAAGCTATTCCAATTCTCGCACTTGTTACACTATGTACTATTCCAGCTTCAAAAAATCTTTATGTCGCGAGCAATTTCGATGTGTTTATATAATTTTTTATAGTCATATCGAATTTTTAGTGAAACTAGCAAAGACAATTTTTCTCATTGAATGTGCATTAGTCAAAGACGAATAAAATACTAATTATTGCACGTAAATTTTTGTATGGTATTTGACATTAATCAAAAACATTTTCGTCTTATCAGAACTGTACATAAACTCGTACAAGGAAAACTGATTCGATAAAGAAATGGTGACATAACATTGAAATATATCGAAAAAATCACTGTTTTCAAAGTTTCAGACTTCAAAAAGTTTCCGCTAACTGAAGATATCATTTTAAAAATATGAAAAAAAATCTTGGGGACACATTTTGATATGTAGAAAGATTTTTACTAGCCATAATCGATATAAAAAAAAGTTCAGCCTACCCTATTATTACACAGTACTATCAATAAAAACGAAATTAATTACTTTAATTTTTTTCACTATCCTCGTTTCATCATTGAGATATGAAAAATAATAGTATTTCTTGTGATATAACGTAATCATTATCCATCAATTGACTATCTACTCAATTATTTATTCATTTACTATTATCGATTCATTTTCGTATTGTTTTCATCTTGACTTTCACCTTCTTATTTTATTATTATTATTACTCCATGTGTATACATTTTTGGTTAATTAATTATTTATTTGCTACTTGATAAAATTGATACATTTAACAGTAACCATTTTTTTACAATCTTTGATCAGTTAAAGATTTATGTAATTATCATTAGAATCCTCAAAATTACCAATTTTAACCACCTTACTTTTTATTTATAGCTTATATCTTTAAAAAATACTGTATATTTATCTATATTTTTATTTATTTAAAGATACCAAAAATCTTATTCATAAGATTAATGAAAATTGAAACTTTTAAACTTATATTCCAAAAAAATGGATTTAAAATATTTTTACACAGATGTTTTCTGAAGGTACCAGTGGGAATTAAATTCATTTGAAATATATGATACATTTTGGAATTCGAAACAATGCCATAAATATTTATTCTGAAGGTATTAGAGGGAATTTAATAAATTTAAAATAAATTCTACTTTGCGGAATTAAAAACAATTCAATATACATGTCTTCTGAAAGAAATGGAAGGAATTAAATAAATTTGAAATGTATCCTACTTTACGAAATTAAAAATAATTATATAAAAGAAAGGGAGATAAAAGCAACTGCAGTAATTACAGAAGTATCAGCTTACTAATATCGGATAGTACTAATATCGGATTATATATACCATAAGTAAAATATACTCAAAAATACTTATTCGTAGGGTAATGAAAATTACAGAAGAAAAGATATGGGAAGTCCAAAGTGGATTTATGCCAGGAAGATCATGTACAGATCAAATACTTAGCTTAAGACAAATCACAGAAAAAAGCTTGAGAGTTGAAAAGAGAGTTTTCTGTGCATTTGTTGACCTAGAAAAAGCACTTGACACGGTAAATAGAAGTAAACTTTGGGAAGTCCTTAAAGAGTACGGAGTCAATGGATGGCTCCTACAAGCAATAAAAACAATATATACAGGTAGTAAAGCGAGTGTAAGGGTTAATGGGAAACCGAGTGACTGGTTCGATATTATGCAAGGCGTGAAACAAGGATGCGTTATGTCCTCATGGCTATTTATCATATTTATGGATGAGTGTCTAAGAATGGCCCTCTTCGACGAAGAAGGTGTAGATCTCGAAACAGTGAAGGTACGTGGGTTAGCTTTCGCAGATGACAAGATTGTTATAGCAGAATCAATCAAGTATTTGCGAAGAATGTTAAATAAACTTAACACAAGCATGAAGAACATGGGCCTCAAAATTAACGTAAATAAAACAAAAATCATGGTGTTTGAGGGAAAAAGTGAGAAAACAATGTGCAATACTGTCCTAAATGATGACAGATTAGAACAAGTTGACAAGTACGTATATCTAGGTAGCCTATTCACTGGCGACGGAAAAATAGATGAGGGGTTAGATAGACGCATAAATGAGGGTAAGAAGATTATCGGTAGAGCAGGGTCCATTCTCAGAAATAAAAACATATCAAAAAAAGCTAAAATGGCCATACATAATTATATATTCGTACCGACTGTACTATACGGTAGCGAGACATGGACATGTCAAGAAAAGGACAGGAGTAAAATTAACGCGATTGGCATGAAACCTCTGCGCACAACATGCGGGAAAACACTGATAGACAAAGTCCGAAACGAGATAATCCTTCAAGAATGTGGTACAGGACAGACACTAGTTGACAGATGGGAAAGAAATCAGTTAAGATGGTTCGGACATCTTGAAAGAATGAAAGATGAACGACTGACCAAACAAGTGTATGAAGGTAAAGTAAATGGCAGAATGCCCAGATGTAGACCGCCGAAAGAATGGTTAGAAACTGTGAATGAGACATTAATCCGAAGAGACATAAGAAGCCGTAGAAACACGAGAGCTTGCATGAAAAAATGCATGGACGTGAAGGAAGCTAGAGAAGTATGCCAGGACAGAAAAGTGCGGCGAAAAAATAGTTTATAAACACAGTGACAATAGAGTGAATGGTGCCTGAAACAAAGACCTTGGATACTAATAGACCCAAGTAGGAAACCACACATAACAATTTTGTGAGGCTCTTCACTTGGGGTGATCGCTAGAGACATTGATCAGCAACCTGGGTCAGAGCAGTGTTGCGGAACGAACGTGTCATTTAAATAAATAACACGAGAATTCCAGATCAATCTAAAAGATACCTTACACCTATATCTCTTGCTCTTGCAGTCAGCCACGTTGCTTTGGGCTAACTCCCCAATGCAATGAATTATGCGGTTACGACACTAGTATTGCGCAGTGCCACCCACAATAGGCCTCTCTCGGATGGAGACCATGGTTCAGTTGGGAGTGGCAATAGGACCGAACCGAGGCGACGACCAGGCAATGGCCCCGGACAAACGCGAGAACATCGATTTAAATGGTCGGACCAACTCAGGAGGGACATCCTTACCTGTTGGCAAAGAAGCTCACCGGCGCGAAGAGCATTCATTTAGAGGTTACATGACCGTTGGGTGAATATGCACCCGGAATATGCTCATCAAACGCCTCAGAATTTAAGAGATCAGATATCCTTTTTGCGAAAAAAAACGGATATGAAGCTCTTTATCAACAAGAAGAAAAGCAACATCCTTCAGCGAACATTCCACCCGTTCCAGCAAGACCACCTTTGCAGATAGCCGATAATGCCAACATGAGAAGTAGGAGATCTATCCACCAAAAAGTCTTTCTCAGGATGGACAAATTAGCTGAAGCTAATACTGCTCTCCCCGATTTGCTCCCCGAAGATGTTAATCTCTGGAATCTGAACTGTGTAGTTTACGAGAAGGCGGTCTCCCTGCTTAGCGACAATAGAAGTAACGATACTTCAGTACGTCTGAGTAAGACTCGCGAGCGTATTGCACAGCTTCAGTTCAAAATTGAAACGGCGAGACGGCATGCATCAAATATTCAGTGCGTGATTAGCTACATAACATTAAATAAAAAATTCACTCCAAAAGTTAGGACACTTGCTTGAAACTTAAGGAAAGCAAATCACACGCTCAACAAGTGTAAACTGTTAACCATCAAGCAGCACTGGATGCAAAAATAAGACCTCTTTCAACAGCGAAACAGCGCCTTGAACGGCGAGTAAAGTGGATTCAGGAAAATTTCACCTTTTCTACTCATCCTTGCCGCCTGTTCAATAAAACGTCACGTGCCATTAAAAATGCGCCTAGTCGAGAAGAGATTCAAGTCTTCTGGGAGCAAGTATATGGAGATACTTATCAGCTAAATGCAGACGCTTCAGATATATCACTCTTTCGTAAATTTTGCCAAAGGCAAAGGTTACAAGGTCCAGAGGAAGAGTGTCCACTAATTACTGCTGAAGAAGTGAAGAAAGTTATCGCTAGAACTAAGAACTTTTCAGCGCCAGGGCCAGATAAAATCAACAACTTTTGTTGGAAGAAGTTTACTTCTGCGCACCTGCATCTAGCTCGTATATTTACTACTTTCTTAAACGGAGAACAACCCGTCCCGAAGTGGCTCGTGAATGGACGCACGGTATTGATCCCTAAGACCGGAGATTTGTCAAGTCCAAAGAACTACAGGCCGATCGCTTGTTTAAACACCAGCTACAAGCTATTGACTGGCATCCTCAAAGAGAGGATATTAACATCTATGGAGCCGGTATGGAGTGCAATAGTTGAACAACGTGGATGCAAGAGAGGTCTGGCAGGTTGCAGGGAGAACCTGTTAATAGACAGGTGTATTACCCAGGACTCGATCAGATATCGACGCAATCTGTGGCTTGGATTGACAACCGTAAGGCATTCAATAACACGAACCATGAGCTACTTATTAAGCTCCTGGAGGGCCTGGAGGTGCATCCAAAAATAGTGAAATGCATAAAAGAGCTTAAGCTATTGTGGCGGACAAGATTTGTCATAACATCTGACATAAGACAAGTGACTACAAGCTATATCACATGTAAGAGGGGGGTCTTCCAAGGAGACTCTCTGAGTCCGATACTTTTCTGCATCTACCTCTTGCCTCTATCTATTGTGCTCCGAGGCAAAAGCTCTGGATACCTATGTGGCCCGCCGAACAGAAGAGAATATAAGGTCAACCATCTTTTATACATGCACGACCTTAAACTCTTTGCTTCCTCGAAAGAGGACCTCTAACATCCTTTTGAAGGCGGTAAATAGGTACTCTAAAGCGATTGGCATGAGCTTCGGACTGGACAAGTGTGCCTGCGTCCACCTACACCAAGGAAGACTAGAAACTACATCATCGCATCACGATCAGGATGTTCAACTCATAGGCGGAAATACCATTCAGCATCTTGGTATTGGAGAAACATATACATATCTTGGAATACCGCAAGCGGAAACCCATGATGTGCGTGCGTTAAAAACGGCCCTTGGAAAAAGGTATCGCCAAATTCTCAGAAAAATTTGGGCTTCCGAAATATCTGGAAAGAATAAGATCCAGGCGACCAATATGCTGGCCGTTCCTATACTGCTCTACACGTTTGGTGCAGTAAAATGGAACGTCGATGAGTTGAAGCAACTTGACTGAAGCACACGCAAGATGATGACAATCCATCGAAGTCATCATCCTAGATCTTCCGTACCTCGAATATACCTCCCTCGAGAAAAAGGGGGTAGAGACTTGCTGAGCTTAGAGTGTCTTCATCGCCGAACGGTTCTGGCTACAGCCTGCTTAGTTCTAAATAGCACAGATTCTCTTATGCGACTCGTACATCAACATGAAGTCGTCAATACTGCGGCGATTCTATACCATGCCGCAGATAGGGCCGCAGAGGAGCTTGGCCTCCCATTTGATTCCAGCGGCACTACACGTGGCCTAGCATCACTAACACCTTTGGTGCTCAAAAGTCGTGTACAGGAAGCAGAACATACACTTCTACTAAGAGAACATGCTGAGAAGCCCCTTCATGGTAAATTCTACGGCATCATACGTAGAGAAGAGCTCTCGATGGGTCTGTCCAAAAAGTTTCTCAAGTCTGCTGGATTAAAATCGGAGACTGAGGGATTTCTTTCTGCCTGTCAAGACGGCTTTATAGACACCTTAGTTTACCGCGAGCGCATAATGAATGTACCTGTAAGCGATACCAACTGCCGAGCATGCAAGCAAGAGCCAGAAACACTTGAACATGTTCTCAGTGAATGCTCAAAATATGCACGGTACATAGAGAGACACAATGCGGCTCTAA
Organism: Andricus curvator; assembly: GCA_932195095.1. Taxonomy (NCBI): domain Eukaryota; kingdom Metazoa; phylum Arthropoda; class Insecta; order Hymenoptera; family Cynipidae; genus Andricus; species Andricus curvator. The sequence goes on from CAKNYM010041437.1 coordinate 50,495, forward strand.
AAGTGTTATATTACCATCTTAGGCACTTCTATGGTGTTGATCTGTTGCCCGTTTTGCCATACGCCCAGGGGGAACTCGAGCTAGTTGCGGAGAATGATCAGTGTAAGATCTACTGGAGTTTCTCATTCTCCACCACTCAAGTTATCAGTGCTACGAAGCCTGATATTGTACTCCAAGATCCGAGGAACAAGATCATTTACGTGGTTGAATTCTCGGCACCAGCCGATGGTAATATCACAGCAAAGGAGGAAGAAAAAAGGGCGAAATATCAAGCACTTCTTTTCGAGCTGAGCAGGCTGTACCAAGGCTACAAAGTCCATCTTGTACTTCTCATAATCGGCTGTCTTGGAGGTATGAAAGCTTCATTTATTAGCCAACTCAACAAGATTACGGCTTGCCAATGTCAGGCTCATTCCATCGCGAACCGGATGCAAAAGGCTGTTATTCTGGGATCACTTCATCTGGTCCGTCCACACTGTTCCTCATAACATTCTACAAAGATTGGTAGCTCTAAAAAAGTATCCAGAGGTGAAACCTTCATCTCCAACTGTCCCGTCTGCCGCGTAAGGTCATCCGCGGCTAGAAACCTGACTCCAAGGAACAGTGTTGCCCGATGTTATCTCACGTAAATTTCCCGCCCTTGCTTACCTTCTAGGACAGAAGGAGCAGAAGCGGATGACGTACACGTTCCAGTTGCATCGGGATTGGTTGCTTTAAGGAATCATGATCGTAGCTTCCGGAGCCTACAACTTCTCATAATAATAATTGTAGATATTTGTTGAAGGTACTCGAAGGAATTAAATAAATGTAAATTTTGTCCTGTTTCTGGAACACAAAATAATTCCGAGAGTCGTTGTTGTCGCCATGGGAACTGCAGGGAATTCAATTTTGGAAAATGTATTACTCTCTTGCGGATTGAAGGTCTGTGGAAGAATCAGGTTTTAAATCCCGGTAAGAAGAGAAGAATTCAAAAAAATTCAGAATCTGAATTCCCATTAATACGTGAATTTTCCTTCATCTAAATTTCCACTAACGAGTAGAAAAAAAACCTATTTCTTTTAATCGACTTGGAAAAATTTTATGGAAGTGTATTGGAAGGAATTAAAAAATGGAGGAATACAAAAGAAAGAACAGAAAGAAAGAGAATAATGTTACTTTGAAGACGCAAAAGCTAGTATTTTTAATCCACTCAGAAAAATTTAATGGAAGCGTATTGGGAGGAATTAAAAAGTGGAGAAATGTCAAAGAAAGAATAGAAAGGAATATAATAATGTAACTTTTAAGGTGAATTGAAATAAATGCATTTTTTTTAATAAATAAGTATTGTATTTGGATAAATAATGTGAACATTTTTTTATTAATCTATCGAACGGAAACGTATTTTGACTTATTTCATATGAAATCTGTCTTGGAACACGTACTACTGCTGTTCAAATTTGCATGGATTGCACATCCACACAAAAAAAGTATACGGAGTCAAAAAAACGATCTATATGTAACATTGTAGTAATATTAGTCCAGCATAGTCGAAATCCAAATTTTATTAATTTTCTACTTAGCATTTTTTTTTACTTTGAATTTTTGGTTTAGGTTAAATTTTTGCAACTTGACTGCTAAACATCTGAAATCGTTTTTAGGGTTTAGGAGAGGAGAGGAGAGAGGATATGTTTAGTGGCCAACTTGCAAAACTTTAACCTAAACCATAAATTCAAAGTCAAATACAGAAAAAGTGTTAAGCAGAATACGGTATAGATAAATGATGAAAAGTTAAGACAATATAAAATATTATTATTAAAATCACTCCACCGTTATGGTAGATAAAAAAATTGAAATTTCCAAACTTATATTCCACAAAAACGAATAGAAACTATGCAAGTGCAGATATTTTTTGGACAGATTAGAAGGAATTAAAATAATCGAAAATGAAGAATGTCAGAATGAAATTAAAAATAACCATGACAAAAAAAATTTGAAATTTCCAAAATTCCCTGCTAAAAATTCCGGACGAATTTCGGACAAATTTCCGAATCCGGAATTTGTCCGAAATTTGTCCGGTCGAAGGAGCACGGAAATTAATCCGAATAGCATCCGGTAGAATCCGAAAGTTGTACGGTCTGATGGATTCGATCAGACCGTGTTAGATCCGGTTGAGTCCGTATTTTGTACGGTCTGACGGATGCTATCAATCCGGATTGTGTCGGGGACGTCATCCGGATTCTATCCCGGTGTATTTAAAAATTTTCCGGATAAAGTAGAACGAAAAAAATAATAAATCTGTATATTGTCCGGTAGAATCCGAAAGTTGTACGGTCTGACAGATTCGATCAATCCGGATTGTATCCGATCATTGGCAACGGCCATACCACGCTGGAAACACCAGTTCCCGTTAGATCACTCAAGTTAAGCAGTGTTGGGCGCGGTTAGTACTTGGATGGGTGACCGTCTGATACTACTGCGTTGCTGTTGGCGGTGGTGGGTGTGGTGAGCCCACACTTGTAGTTATTTACTACAAGAAACTATCCACCTAGAAACACTACCCGAATCGGGTAGTGTCACGCTTACCCCTTGAGGCTCGCCGAAAGGGAAATGGCTTAATGGTATATATATATATATATATATATATATATGTCCGTTCATTATGCGGTCTGATGGACCGCCTAAATGTTATATAACAAGGTTATATAATCAGTTTACACAAGATAAATGCATTCTTCATTTATTTGACGCACAGAAACCTATTTCTATAGCTTAACTTAACACTACTACATATAACGCACTTCACTAACGCAGAATATCGCACGCTGAGTATATCGGTCGAAGCGGTCCTTATATACTAACCAAGAAAATTTTTAGCGCTTGTGAGAAACGACCGATAAATCCTGATTTTGTCCGGTAGAGTCCGTGTTTTGTACGGTCTGAATGACGCGATCGATCCGGATTATGTCCGGTCATCTTCGTGTTTTGTACGGTTTTTTTCGGATGTGATGAATCTGGATTGTGTCCGGTCATGACCGTGTATTATATGGTCTGACGGATGCGATTAGTCCGATTTTTGCCCGGTCGCGTTCGGCCATGTCCATGTTTTGCACGGTCTGGCGGATGCGATTAATCCGGTTAAGTCCGAAATTGTACGACTTTTAGGAATGCGATTAATCCGGATTTCATCCGGTTGAATCCGAAAATTGTCCTTTCTGACAAATGCGAATAATTTAGATCTTATCCGCCTTTGCCCGATATTTGTCTAGTTATTCGCGAACGCAATACACCCTAATCTTATCCGGTATAGCAAACTGAACAAAAAAAATGAAATTCGATACAGTTATAGAGTATTTAATTATAAATGAGCGAAAACAGGATGTTAAAAAGTTTTTACGAGAAGTCATTTTTGATTACATTTTTAATGCACTTTTAGGAAAAAAATTAGAACACTTTTGAACGAAGTATGTTGAATAGTGAAATATTACGTACAATAATAGCATACCGTTTAGAGAACAGTAAAACAAAAACTATTTGAATCAATAATTATTATCATTGCCATCCAATGATCCTTCTCCCACATCATCGTCAATTCCATCATCATTCCCACCAACTGTTCTTTCCACATCATCGTCAATTCCATCATCATTCCCATAAACTCCTTTTTTCCACATCATCGTCAATTCTATCAACATTCCGATCAACTGCTCCTTCTTCCACATCGTCATCAAATCCATCATCATTCCCATCAACTTCTTTCCAAGAGAGCAGTAGATTCACTTTCATGAACAGATTCATTTTCTATCGGAACCATATAATTATCCTCATCCTTGTTCAAAAGCTCATTAGTCTCCTCATCATTTTTCGTGTTACTATTCTCCTCTTTATCGAAATTATCATTACTTTTTGTTTGTTTTCGAAGTTTCATGATCGCTTTTGTGGGTTTTTTCTGATGCCCTACCCAAAAACGAAAGCAAAATATTTAATTTTTTCGATACGCCCTACTATGCAGTAGTATTTTCCGTTTTCACTTGCTTTTCACCAAATTACAACTTAAACCTGCGGATACATTTTGGATAGAATCGGACTACTTCCGGAGTCAATGTTTTTGACCGAATGAATTTCGGATTTAAGCGGACGATTTTCCGA
>CAKNYM010041438.1:0-14888 GCA_932195095.1 Andricus curvator
CTGTCACTAAACACGTTCTCACTTCCGCCACCAACATGCAAGTCTGCACCATTATTTATTATTTGAACAATATTTAAAAAGAAATTCACAGTTTGGCGACTTTTCAATAAATAGGCTTAATTTTTGTTTACGGAATCAATTAGGTATGTCTTTCCGATGACTCTTTACTATTATACTTTGCAAAATTGACAACAATTATTCATCATTTGAACAATTTTTATAAAAAAATAAAGCTAAAACGATTCTCGGCGAAAGCTTCCATAAGATTGCTACCGAGACTGCAGATTGTTTGTAGAAGAATATGATTGTTTTTTCATGCCGCCATCGGTGTATAAGATTCTGATTCATGGAGCAAATATCATTGATTCTTTTGTCAAACTAATTGGTCAATTATCTGAAGAGGCTCAGGAAGCACAAAACAAAGGCCTGAAAAAGGGTCAAAAAATAATACAGGAAAATCATCTCTAATCAAGATGCACGTAGACTTGTTGCACTTTTTGTTGTATTTTGCTGACATTTATTTGGGAAGCTTGAGATATCAGTTTCCCCAAATTGAGAGATCACTGCTTCCAGACACTAGAGCACTGCTTATGATTAATGCGTGAGTTCATTGGATTGAGAAACAATCGAATTTGTCAATCGGCGAAAAATTTACACAAAATTCATTTGTTCATGACAATTGTTTGAATAACAAATAATTTTTGTCAATTTGCAAAGTATCATAGCAAAGAGTCATCGGAATGACATACCTAGTTGGTTCCGTTAACCAAAATTGAGCCTATTTATTGAAAAATCGCCAAACTGTGAATTTGTTGATAAAAATGGTTTAAATAATGAATAATTGTTGTCAATTTGCAAAGTGTCATAGCAAAGAGTCATCAAAAAGTCATTCTTAGTTGATTCCGTATACAAAAATTTATCACATTCCTTGTAACTGTGAATTTCTTTTAAGAAAACTGTTTAAATAATGAATCATTGTTGTCAATTTGAAAAGTATCATAGCCAAGAGTTATCGAAAAGACATCCTTAGTTGATTCCGTAAACAAAAATTGAGCCTATTTATTGAAAAATCGCCAAACTGTGAATTAGTTTCTAAAAATTGTTTAAATAATGAAAAATTATGGTCAATTTGAAAAGTATTATGGCAAAGAGTTATCGAAAAGCCTTCCATAGGTGATTCCATAAACAAAAATTGAGCCTATCTATTGAAAAATCGCCAAACTGTGAATTTGTTAATAAAAATTGTTTGAAAAATTACCAAAAAGCATCTATTCTTAATAAATGGTAGTGGGACATTCATTCCTCTAGCATTTTACACCAAATCTATTAATCTCAATGAGCTGAATATTACCAATCCCAAAAAATGACTTTTCTCCATTTATTTGTTTATAACACAATAACAATTTTTTTAATTATTCTACCCAACTGGAAATTATTCTCATATAGTTGTATCACTTTTTTGAAATCTTCATTACTTGCCACCCGAGATAGCACCTTTTTATTTCATCCTAGTGAGATAGCATCTTGTCATTTAGAAACCAAGTAGTTCAGCCATTAAAGAGGAGTTGGTAGAAACAAATGCAGTCCAGATTAAAATTTAGCGCCAAAAGTACTTCGAAAATGATAGGGTTTACTCTACAGATCTGTAGATGATTTTTTATTGACCTGTGTTGTTTTCATACCTTCAGGCAGTTTCTTTCACACTAAAGTCGTAAAAAGTTTTCAGATTTATGAGATTAAATTTCATATTTCGAGGTGCCAAAATAAGTTTTTTCAGAACAGAAAAATCAGTATATATTGGATAGCACTTTATTCTGAAAATTGATTCGAAGTTACAAGCATCTTTGAGCAAAACAGAAATAAACACACGCAAATTTTTGAACATACACGAAACGTTACAAAGAAAAATTACACTACCAAAAGATACTATCGTGCCACCAACCTGGTGACCTATTAAAAATTAGCCTTGACTTTGAAAATTCCCGAATATAGATACAAATATTTGTAAAAAAAAGCACTTCAAGAGGTTAATAAATTCTGCTCTAAATGAGCCTCAGTTGAAGTCATTCGGTCCTATGGATATTGAATTATTCCATAAATATTTCTGCTAAAATCGGAGAAATGACTGAACCTATGGGAGTACTAAACTTTTGCCTATAAAAAGATCCATTGAATTTGAAATAAGTTGAGTTCATAATAAAATCTATTCCTTTAATAAAATCATTTGACTTAATCGAGTACGTGTTTTTATATTGTCCCATCTATTTGAAATTGCCTGTTCAACTAATGCAAGGGGTATACTCGGAAACATTGCAACAACATCCCAAGAAATCAGCACATGGTCATCAGGAACAGTTTTTTGAATAATAATTTTTTGGAATTCCCAGCTATTTTTAATATTGTATTTTGAAGTTGTAATGGAGTCTTTAAGTGTCAAATCAAAGTTTTGTTCTAAAAATTTCGTTTGAGTATTATAGTTGGAATAAATATTCTCAAAAGATAGCCATCTTTATGAATCTTTCTCAAACCATAACATCTGGCAAGAACTGTGTCTTCGGTATTTATATCAGTCCACCTTATATCTTTTCCTAAAATCCTCCATATCCCTGATATAATCTGATTTCTTTATACAAACTGTAATATTGCCTTTATCAGCATTCATGCAAATTATATCAGGGTTGTTTTTGAGAAAACCTTTTGTTATCATAAAACATTCAGAAATTTTATGATCAATACTACTAATGTGCAAACAATTCTTATCAACAAAGCTCTTTGACAAGTGTAAAACCTTGTTTCGGAAATCTTGCTGATCTAATATTGAAATGTTGTGTATACTTGATTCAACATCTTTGAATATTTCCATGATTTGTTTCGACTTACTTTTTATCACATGGTTACAAAAACCTTTACCCATTCGTCATTTTTCTTTCCTCTTTTTTATTTTTGTCCAAAAAAACAAACCTTTTTTGTTTTTAGGAATTGCAATAGGAGCATTTTGTGGTGGTTGTCCAAATTTGATCGTTGGATTCTTATTTTATAGCATAGCTCAGTGATCCGATGCTATCCTTCGGTAGTGTATGGCTATATATGCTCTAGTTGAACTATTCGTAATCTTCGTTTACATGTGCATAACGGATGTTTGATAAATTGTAATGTCCTGAGAATTTTTTGTTCAGAGTATCATTACTATATATTGGTAGAATCACGCTGGCTTGTTCTCCATCCAAGCGCATTTTCACTCTTCCATTTTTATTATCGAGATCTGCTCTAGGAGCAATGAATGAAACCAAATAATAATATAGGACCATGCCAATAATTTGCCTGCGATTTTCATCTAATGCTACTTTGATAAATTCTTCTGGGCCTGTTGGTAAATCGAAAATCCGACCTGTGTTCCCGAAACCTTCGTACTGGCGAATATTGTATAGTTGAAGGGGAGGAGGATGAACTGCAGTTTTCTTATGCGGCCAAGCTAATTCTGCAAAAAGAAAGTTTGAATAGGAAATTAATCATTGTATTAATTATAGATTAAATCACTCTAATTCAAATTTTGTCAAAATTGAATTTGAACAGGAAAAAAATTTATTGCAATAAATAATGTACCTTTAATTATAATCAACTGAATTAGGGACAACCACTATTGTGAAACACAGAATGCCAATCACGTGCTTCATTCTTTCGAAATAAAAGAAATCAACTTTCAAACAAATGGTATAAGAGTTTACTTCTCGGCAAACATACTTCGCACTTAGGAAATTATTATGTAGAATTTAAATAAAATGTACAATTTTCATTAAAAAAATACGAATTTGAAGTTTAGAAATGTATGCAGAGCAGGTGATTTTTTTAAATATGGGGGAAATGACTGCTATTAAGATTTATTTAATTTGGAGTTCAGCGTTTCAAAATATTTTCTCATCTTATAGTATAGCACATTAATATGGAGCGTTAATGAAAATTTTATAGAAAATATGATGTGAAAATAATGATAATTATTTATCTAATTCAAATTTTCAAAAAAAGTAGGCACGCTCTGGAAAAAATTCCCTGACAATTCCAGGTTTTCTATGTAGGGTAGACATCCTGTAATATCCTCTTTCATCTATGTCATCCTATAAAGCATTTTTCCATTCCACATGCAACAATTCTAAATAATTAATACCTATTCTACAGTGCTCATTTGCACAGTTTAATTAAAAGCTGTAGACACGCAGATTTATACAATACGTTTGGATTGAACATCATGATTTGGAAAATGATTCTAGACATGTTATTCAACATTATCTGGCTTTACAATATTCGCTTCTACAGGTGAATTTTATTTTTATTTTGATGTTTTGAATAAATATCGATTAAACTAACTACTAACACCTTTAGCTTTCCTAAAACGAGGTTAGGAAACATCTAAATCCAAATCAATTCTACATAAAACAAGTTTGCTTCTCTTGAAAGAAAGAATACAACATACCAAATTTTTCATGCACAATACCTCCAAGAAACTATTAAAACTTTCCCTTTTCCTATCAAACACTCTCAGATATGACGTTTGGTCTACATTTGACTGCATAGCATTTGACCAATCCCAACGGATTAGAGATTTTTGCACTCAAAAACAAAAAATAAAATTTGACAAATTACTTCCAGTAAGGCACGCACCATTAACTAACACAGTAACAAACATCTCTAACAATCCTCTCAGCAAAAAGCGAATGACATACGGCGTTGGACGGCCAACATCTTAAGCCAAGCCCAACTTCCCTCTTCAAACTCAACAGAACAAGAAAAAACTGAAATTAAAGAACACAACAGTATTAATGAATAAAGAAGACTATAACAACAAAATCATGGACCTTCTAACTGACGATACATATAAAAAACTTAAAAAAGACCCCACAAAAACGATAGTCAGGAAAACAAAAACGCTTCTAAAAGACTCAAAACTTGACAGCAAAACAATATCTAAATTGATACCTACTAACCCTATCTTTCCAAAACTTCACGGAGTCCCAAAAATCCACAAAAACAACATTCCACTCAGACCGATCGTCAGCGCAATAAACTCACCAACTCACAACCTAGCACACACGTCCAAAACTCTTTTGAATTCATCAGAAAGATACAACAGATTCACATTCAGCCCCAAGACATCCTAGTGAGGTTCGGCGTAGTATCTCTCTTTACGAAAGAACCAATCTCTGATACAATCAATATTATTGAATCCTTTGCAAACTTCCCCTCCAATCTCACACCTTTGATATAACACTGTCTCACTAATACTTACTTCTCTTTCAATAGCCAATTCTACGAACAAACCTCAGGAGCAGCAATGGGATCTCCGAACTCATCTGTACTAGCCAACATCTTTATGTAAAATCTAGAAACTAAAATCTTTAACAAATCCAAGCATTAACCGGAATTTTAGTGCCGTTACGTTGAGGACACTTTTGTCATCTGGAGACATGGACTAGATGAACTACACAAGTTCTTCGATTTCATCAATCAATTACACCCTAAAATCCAGTTCACCATGGGAATGGAACAAAACGGAAAATCGCCTTTCTTAGAGGTACTAGTTTACAAAAGATCTGATAACACATTAGGACATAAAGTTGACAGAAAACCCACCCATTCAACAGATATACATACATCCCACCTCCCACCACCACCCATCTCAGAAGCAATCGGTCATCAACTCCCTTGTATACAGAGCTGTCTCCATAAAAGATAAAGATTACTTACGTTACACAAAACGTTACACAAATCCTAATACAAAAGGATTACACAAACAAACAAATTGATAAATCAATAAGAAAATACACTCAAAAAAACAAGTCAACAAAACCTACGAAAGAAAGAGAGAGTAAAACGACCACCATCCTACCCTACGTTCAACACATCACCGAACAAACAGAAAGAATTCTCAACAAACGCAATATCAAAACCATATTTAAACCACCAGCGAAAATAGGACAACTTCTAAACAATCCTGAAGATAAAAAGCCACCTCTCAGTGATACGAAAGTATATGAAATCCCTTGTTCTTGTGGCAAAGTCTGTATTGGAGAAGCCGGGAGGGCGGTGAGCCAACGTATAAAGGACCATGAGAGTAAAGTCAGGCTAAACATTTCACGCAATCAACACTAACTGAACATCATATAAAAACAGGACATATCATTCTATTTGACAAAACAACCGTTATCGCAAAAACGTACAGTATTTTTCCATGAAAACATAGAGGAGCAATCGAATTTTTCAGAAAAACCCCTTATAACATCAATAGGGACAATGGATATAATACCTTCACCATCTATGTGCATTTCAACTCTGCCATTTCTATTATTATGATCGTTTCTAAGAGCAATAAATGGAAGTAAATGATCATGTATGACCATTCTAATGATATGATTTTGATCCTGATCGAATGCTACTTGGATAAATTCTGCTGGACCTGCAAGTAAACAGCAAATCTAATCTGTCCTTATGAAAATTTCGTCTAGACGAATATTATATAGTTGGAGGGGAAGATGATGAATTGCACTTCCACTATATGGCCAAACTAATTCTCCAAAAAGAAAATTTAAATATAAAATCACATTATTGATTTTTGGTTAGTGCTGAGCTTCATTCTTATTATCATTGACTTGGGCTCTGTGAATAATTCAAAAGGTTTGGTCAATTTTAATTATTCACTTTTGAGTTAAGCTGTAGCAATTAATGTTTTCATATACATACACCTATAAAAATTTGACTTCTCGACAGATTTATTGTGCTCTGATCAGAAAATTAGTCCCAAGTTTACACATTGACACCAATCCTGCCAGAGCAATAAACCTGAAACGTAAGATTTTATCATTCACTGTTATGAAAAAGACTCTGGCTACAATTTTGCGTTCTTAATTATGGCCAATTATAATTTCACTTCTTTCAAGTTTTAATCCCCTAATTCCAAGATAATTTTCAATTATAAATTCTCTCGATATGAAGCTATCCACAGATCTGGTGTCGATTGAATTTATTTCCAGAGTTCTCATTTTAACAGTCCAGAATTGTGACTAATCCATTTTGATGGTAGGTGGGTGCACAAAAGCAAAAAGAGAATTGATTTTCCAAAGAGTTATATATTCCCTTTTTTTGCAACTTTAATCATCCAAAGCCGACCATCCAATCCCGTGCATGTCCAGAGCAACCTCGCTTTTCGTAATTCTCAAACCCTTAGCAATTCCTAAATTTATTTTCATTCTTGACTTTACAGGATTTCTTTAGCTGATTTGTGATAAATGAAATTGGGTTTCGGACAAACTTAGTGCAATGTCTACATTACTAAACTTTGATTTCACTTTCTTAATGTCAGCAAAAATCCACAATTGCTTAAACAATATTTGTTTGACAGTGGTATTGTTTGTTTCCATCGTTCTCTCTGTTGGTCTTTGTTTGATTCCAATTTGTATGAATTCTTAAACTCATTCTGAGAATAATTTAGATTATCCCAGATTTCATAAGTCCATAACTTGGAATTGGTCAATTTCTTTAATTGAAATTTTGTTTTCAAATGAAAAATATTTTTTTGGATAAGCTTTCCAAGGTCCCAGATTCATAATGCTTAACACTAGATTGCGTGAATTATTTGAGCCAAGCAAAAGAAAATTTGCGACTTGACATCCGCAACAAGGAAAAAATTGTCGATCTTTTCTTTCCGATTTTTGAATTTTAAAATTCAATTAATATAATCCAATACCAATACTTACCAATAGGATTAGGAAAACCTGCTAATGTGAAACACAGAATACCAATCATGTGCCTCATTTTCTAGAAATAAAATAAATTTGCTTTTGAAGAAGTGGGATATGAGTGTAACTAATTAATATTCTCAAAAATTTGTTAACATATATATAGTAGTCTCTATCTCAATTCTCACTATAAATTATATTTGTATTATATAAGTCTGCTGCTCCGTCGCTATGAAGTCCCAAAAAAAGTCAGATATATGACATTCTGTACAATTTAGATAAAAAATTATAATTATAATAAAAAATTATAATTATGGTTTGAACTTTAACGCTTCAAAATATCCTCTCATATTATAGATATAATAAATTAATATGGGGCTTCAACGTCAATTTTATAAGAAATATTATGTAGAAATAATTATCAGAATTTATTTTTAATCAAAACCAACGTTGATAAACCAATTTTTATCCATAGTTGAATCTATCTAATTAGAAATTCAACGATTTCAGCCCGTAGTTGTAGAGAGTAGAGGGTTGAGAGACTTGACGTGGACCGCCTGATGCTCTGAAAGGATAAAGGTTCATAGCTTTCAAATCTGCGTACGCTGACACAGAGTCCAAATATTTTATTGTTCAGAATACGCTGTCTAAGCTCCTGAATCCTTTTGATCTCTTGGGTACGACCAACAGGCTCTAAGATTTTTTTTATTTCTTGTTTTATCTGGGTACGTTGCGACAGCCTCCAGACCCTTTTATTATGTATTTATTACTGGGTACGCTACAACAGGCTCCAGGCATTTCTTCACAGGTGATCTCTTTCTGGGTACGCTGTCTCAGTTTCCAGACTTTTTATTTTTGATTGTTTTTTTCTGGGTACGCTCTCTTAGGCTTCAGACTTTTTATTTTGTTTGATTTCTTCTGGGTACGCTGACACAGACTCCAAATATTTTATTGTTCAGGGTATGCTGTCTAAGCTCCTGAATCCTTTTGATCTCTTGGGTACGCCCAACAGGCTCTCTTGGAGTTTGCTCTTCTTACTCCCCACGTACAGAAACACTACTCCTTACTATTCCTTCTTGGTTTTAGTTATTTTTCTTAACTTATGCAAGTTTTCTTTGACAAAGAAAATTATTTCTGTACCAAAGGTTAGAAAAAATTTATAAATCTTTACATATCATAACTTTATTTGGTCACAGAATGTTTCTTAATACAACAAGAGAACCTTATTGCTAATAATACTATGATCAAAATTCTTTAAAATTTTGAATTTTTAAATTTCTTTTTCGTCATCATCATGATATTTAATAAGTGAAGCTCAAACCCTTCTGGTTGAAAAAGGATGTATTTCACTAAAATCTCCCTAAACATTTTTTATCTCAAATATGATAAAAATTGAAAAGAAAATCACATCTAAAACGATTTTTGAGAAAAATATAAAATCGAGGACAAATATTTTTTTACGAGCATGCAGTACATCCTGATTACACATTTTGTCGACTATCCCATATCCCCCCCACCCCCCAACTTACTATTACGAAAATGAAGATATGGAAATGATTTTTTTTCAATGGATGATATTTTTGCGCGTGGTGGGTTGACCAATTTGAGTCGCTAGGGTATAAAAAAACATATTTTTGAAATTTTTCTAATGTTCGCCTTATGATTCTTATTTTTAAATTTATATGAAGATGGCGGCTTATACTCATGGGTTATTACACTTGTAATAAACGAAGATAAATAGCCATACTAACCGCAGCCACCTTTTTATACAATGAAATACTTAAGTGCAAAAATATTATTCATCAATATTTTAAAAATTCATCATAATAAATCATGCGAAATTATGTGACGAAACATCAAATTACTCGCTCTAAGAATAAAAAATTTGAGGTTGAAAACAAATTAAAAACAAATTTTAACGAATTATTTTCATCTACAGTTTTTAGTATTGAACCAGCATCAAAATATAAAGAAAATTGTCATGCCAGATTAAATTTTTCGAAAATGTAAAAACCACGTTTCTTAATTTAGCTACTACTTTACTACACATTTTTTTATAAAAGATGTACATACATGTCAAATTTCAAATTCCTATTTTTAAGGAATTTACAAATCTCCAATTGCTTTTCAAAATAATTTCAACGCCTTAAATGAAATATTTTTTTAATGAGGTATTTTAATGAATTATTATCAAAGATCTTGAGAGATTTCATAGAAATTGAAATATTTGAAGGGATTTCAAGAAATATTATTAAGACTTGAAAATATTTTAAAGTATTTCCAAATATTCTTAATAACTTAAAAAATTTTATATTTCAAATAATTTCAAGGTATTTCAATAGATATTAAGAATTTGAAGAGATTTCAAATTCAGAGAAATTTTATTTTGTGACAAAAGGAAGTTTCTTGACGTAAATGGAATTTCCTCTCAAATTTAAGGTTCAGAGAATTTTAATCTGTCTTAGTAGGAATCTCTTTGCACCAAAAGGTTTCCTTATGCGACTTATGATTCTTTTTGTGTAAAAAATATATTCACGTAGTTCAAAACAAAATAGGCAGGAGGACGATGAATTCACGGAATTCACGGATTTCAAGGAATTCATGGATTTCAAGGAATTCATGGATTCATGGAATTCATGGATTCAAGGAATTCGTGGAATTCACGGAATTCGTGAAATTTAAGGAATTCGTGGAATTTACGGAATTCATGGATTCAAGAAATTCATGGAATTACGGAATTCAGGGAATTCACGTAATTCAAGGATTTCAGGGAATTCAAGGAATTCACAAATTTCCAAGAATTCATGGAATTTGAGAAATTCATTGATTTAAGGAATTCATGGAATTTAAGGAATTCAAGGAATTCACGAATTTTAAGGAATTCATGAAATTTAAGAAATTAATGGATTCATGGAGTTCATGGAATTTAAGGAATTAGTGGAATTTAAGGAATTCATGAATTCAAGGAATTCGTGGAATTTACGGAATTCATGGTTTCAAGGGATTGATGGAATTACGGAATTCAGGGAATTCAAGGATTTCAGGGAATTCAAGGAATTCACCAATTTCAAAGAATTCATGGAATTTAAGAAATTTATGGATTCAAGGAATTCATGGAATTTACGGAATTGATGGAATTCACGGAATTCAAGGATTTCAGGGAATTCAAGGAATTCACAAATTTCAAAGAATTCATGGAATTTGAGAAATTCATGGATTCAAGGAATTCAAGCATTTCAGGGAATTCAAGGAATTCAAAAATTTCAAAGAATTCATGGAATTTGAGAAATTCATGGATTCAAGGAATTCATGGAATTTAAGGAATTCAAGGAATTCACGGAATTCACGAATTTAAGGGAATTCATGAAATTTAAGAAATTATTGGATTCAAGGAGTTCACGGAATTTAAGGAATTCATGAATTCAAGGAATTCGTGGAATTTGTGGAATTTACGGAATTAATAGATTCAAGGGATTCAAGGAATTGATGGAATTACGGAATTCAGGGAATTCATGTAATTCAAGGATTTCAGGGAATTCAAGGATTTTAGGGAATTCAAGGAATTCACAAATTTCAAAGAATTCATGGGTTTTGAGAAATTCATGGATTCAAGGAATTCATGCAATTTAAGGAATTCAAGAAATTCATGGATTTCAAGGAATTTATGGAATTCACGGATTTCAAGGAATTCATGGAATTCAAGGAATTCATGGATTCATGGAATTCATGGATCCAAGGAATTCGTGGAATTCACGGAATTCGTGAAATTTAAGGAATTTACGGAATTCATGGATTCAAGAAATTCATGGAATTACGGAATTCAGGGAATTCACGTAATTCAAGGATTTCAGGGAATTCAAGGAATTCACAAATTTCCAAGAATTCATGGAATTTGAGAAATTCATTGATTTAAGGAATTCATGGAATTCAAGGAATTCACGAATTTTAAGGAATTCATGAAATTTAAGAAATTAATGGATTCATGGAGTTCATGGAATTTAAGGAATTAGTGGGATTTAAGAAATTCATGAATTCAAGGAATTCGTGGAATTTACGGAATTCATGGATTCAAGGAGTTCAAGGATTCAATGAATTGATGGAATTACGGAATTCAGGGAATTCAAGGATTTCAGGGAATTCAAGGAATTCATCAATTTCAAAGAATTCATGGAATTTAAGAAATTTATGGATTCAAGGAATTTATGGATTCAAGGAATTCATGGAATTTACGGAATTAATGGAATTCACGGAATTCAAGGATTTCAGGAAATTCAAGCATTTCAGGGAATTCAAGGAATTCACAAATTTCAAAGAATTCATGGAATTTCAGAAATTCATGGATTCAAGGAATTCATGGAATTTAAGGAATTCAAGGAATTCACAAATTTTAGGGAATTCATGAAATTTAGGAAATTATTGGATTCAAGGAGTTCACGGAATTTAAGGAATTCATGAATTCAAGGAATTCGTGGAATTTACGGAATTCATAGATTCAAGGAATTCAAGGATGCAAGGAATTGATGGAATTACGGAATTGATGGAATTACGGAATTCAGGGAATTCATGTAATTCAAGGATTTCAGGGAATTCAAGGAATTCAAGGATTTCAGGGAATTCAAGGAATTTACAAATTTCAAAGAATTCATGGAATTGAAGAAATTCATGGATTCGAGGAATTCATGGAATTTAAGGAATTCACGAATTTTAAGGAATTCATGAAATTTAAGAAATTGATGGATTCAAGGAATTCATGGAATTTAAGGAATTTAAGGAATTCATGGAATTAATGGAATTAGCGTAATTCCTGGAATTCACGGAATTCACGGAATTCAAGGAATTCATGGAATACACGGAATTCACGGAATACACGGAATTCACGAAATTCGCGGAATTCAAGAAACCTTAAAATTAAGAAAAAAATTACAAATAACATGTGGCTAAGTACTTCAGAAAAAAATTTAAAATAAAATATATTGAGAACCTTTTTTATGAAAAAGTCTATAGAAAATTCTAAAATTAATTTTAGCCCTTTGAGGCTTTGAAACTCCATGCGTGGAAGGTTTTTTGGTTCGTTAATTACAAATTTGGAATCAAATTTTTGGATTTTTCATAATTCAAAATGGCGGATCCAATATCGTGGACAAACATTGTAAAAATAAGTTACTTGGTTTCAAAATGGATCTCCAGAGGATTTTTGAGCTGCTGTTTAAGAATTTGAAGACAAATTTTCATAATTTGGAGTGTTGGATACAATATGGCAGACTACAAATTTAATAAATTGGTCCAGCGGCTTAAAAATGGGGCTTCAAGGTTCTTTTTTGGGTGGCTGAATAGGAATTGCAAGTCAAAATTTCAAAATTCAAAATGACGGATCCAATATGGCAAACAAATGTTTTTAAAATTAGTATTGTATACGCCATCTCAAATTTTGGAATGTTGACTTTGAATTCGTAATCAGCGGCCCAAAAAGCCCCTGAAGACCCGTTTTGAGCCACTGGACCTATCTTTCAATTTTATGTCAGCCATATTGTATCCGCCATTTTGAATTTTGGAATTTTTACTTCAGATTTGTAATTAGCGGCCAAAAAACCCGTCGGAAACCCATTTTGAAACCACTGGACTCATTTTCAAATTTTTTGTCCGCCATATTGGATCCGCCATTTAAAATTTTCAAAATTTCAAAAATTTGACTTTTGTAATCAGCGACCCAAATAACCTGCGAGGACTCATTTTGAAGCCACGGGATCAATTTTTTAATTGTTGCTTGTCATATTTGATCCTTTTTTTTTAATTTTTGAATATTTACTTCATATTCGCAATTAGCGGATCCAGAAAACCCCGGATAATGAACCAAAAAAATAGTATAAATTATTAGTTAATGTCTAGGATTCCTGAAAATAAAAACAAGAATCCTACGACCAAATTTGGACAACCATCATAAAATGCTCCTATTGTAAGTAAAAAAAAAAAGTTTTCTCAAAAAAAAAAATTTCTTTGGACAAAGAATTTTATTTTTGTCCTAAGAATTTTTTTTTTTCTGAAAAAGTTTTTTTTTCAATTACAATAGGATCATTTTATGGTGATATTTTTTTTCTATGAGAATATTCAATTGAATATATGAGCTTTATTTTAAAAAGAAATTTTTTCTTTATTTTTGGAAACTAATGCAGCTAAATACTGTTGAATTTTTTCCTATCTACTGTAGGGTGGTTCCCTGAACGCTTTTTCTTTAGAGTTATATTTTTAATACTTCAGTTTCCGGACAGACCTCGTATTTACGCTCTAGTTGAATTCTTCGTGATTTTCGTTTACATGCGCTGAACACATATTTGATGATCTGTAATAGTCTAGGAATTTTTTGTTCAGAGTATCATTACTATATATCGGTACAGTCACGCTGGCTTTATTTCCATCTAGGCGCATTTTGACTCTTCCATTTCTATTATTAAGATCCTTTCTAGGAGCAATAAACGGAAGCAAATGATTAAATTCGACCATTCCAATGATGTGCTTGCGATTCTCATCTAATGCTACTTTGATGAATCCATTTTCGCCTGTTGGTAAATTCAAAATCCGACCTGACCTCAAGAAAGTTTGGTACTGGCGAATATTGTGTAGTTCAAGGGGAGAAGGATGAATTGCATCTTCTTTATGTGTGAAACCTGATTCTGCAAAAAGAAAGTTTAAATAAAAAATGAATTATTGTATTAATTTAATCAATCATATTTCTAAACTCTAGGTGCCTCATGCAGCTATAAGCCCTCAGCGGGCTTATTCCACGTTTTTAAGGTTTCGTAGCCCTGGGCTACGTCCGCCGTTCTCCTTAACAAGCAGGGGAAGTGAGGAAGAATGATAAGAGACGGAGTGGGGGAAGTAAAGGGAAATTAGGGAAGTGGTACTCATGCATTAGTAAGCCCTCAGCGGGCTTGTTACACGTTTTTAAGGTTTCGTAGCCCTGGGCTACGTCCGTCTTTCTCTTTAACAAGTAGGATAATTGAGGGAAAATGATGAGAGACGGAGTGGGAGAAGTAAAGTGAAACTAGGGAATTGGTACTCATGCAGTAATAAGCCCTCGGCGGGCTTATTACACGTTTTCAAGGTTTCGTAGCCCTGGGCTACGTCCGTCGTTCTCTTTAACAAGTGGGGGAAGTGAGGGAAAAT
>CAKNYM010041438.1:22657-39739 GCA_932195095.1 Andricus curvator
TATAGTAAAACTTTTTTCATTAACACAATTCAAAGTTGATGCAAGAACAGAAAAGATGTGTTGATTCGAGATAAATCGATTGGTCTATAATATTGATACATTTTAATGAAGAGTACGGAAGCTATGGTAATGCATAATATTTGAAAATACGGTTTTTTATTGTAAAACTTCTTTTTCGACATAATTCGAAGTTGATGCAAAAATATAAAAGATTCCTTGGTTCGAGACGGAACGATTGACCTATAATATTAATACATTTTATTAAATAATAGGGAAGTTATGGTTATTGATATATTTTTTAAATCGATTTTTATCGTAAAAATTTTGTCATTCTCATAATTTAAAGTTGATGCTAGAATAGAAAAGTTGTGTTGATTCAAGACTAATCGATTGACCGATAGCATTGATACATTTTATTGAAGAGTAAGGAAGCTATGGTAATGCATAACATTTGAAAGCACGGTTTTTTATAGTACCACTTTTTTCACTAAGATAATTCAAAATTGATGCAAGAACGGAAAATATTCCTTGATTCGAGGCTAATCGATTGATCTATACTATTAATACACTTTATTGAAGATTAGGGAAGTTATGCTCATTTATAATATTTGAATCATCTGTTTCAAACAGAAAAACTTTTTTCATCGACATAATTCAAAGTTGACGGATAAATAGAAAAGACTTTTTCATCATAAATTTTCAAACAGAATGGTTTGGCGTTTCTGGTTTCTACCAATTTTTGAATCGCAAAATGGGATTTCCCAGTGTGAGCTGCGTCCTTCCGCAGTCGACTGCGGGACAGTACTCATACTGAAAGGAGGCAGGAAGGTGGTCAGAAAAAATTCTGTGATTATTTAAAACAAGGTTAGTGAATTTAATGATTTAACCACTAATAAATTTTAACCTTTGAAGAATTTCAGAAACAATTTGAGTCAGTTTGAAATATATTTAGGAAATTTATATTTTTATTATCTTTTAAGTTTTATCTTTAAACGTAAAATAAAAAACAAAATGTCTAAATCAGTTTAACGAATAACAAATAAACTTAAAAAATTAATAGTTATTCGTAATTTTATCTGAAAAATAAAATAACTTAATATTGAAGTTAACAAACATACTTGTTTAAAAAATTCATTATTATTTTTATTAAATATTCTCTTTGAATAATGTTAGAAAGCTGCGGATTTTCTGCAATTTTTAACTTTTTGTTCACTTTCCACTTAGAGTGTGGTAACAGTTAATGAAATTCAACAAAAAAGTATTGGAACAAATTATCATTGTTTATAACTATCTTCTCCTATAGTAATGCTATAATATAATTGCGGCTTTTTTTCTGAAATTGTCCACTTTTTGTCAACTTTTCCCTTTGTAAGGTAAAAACTAATGCAAGTTAACAAATATAACTGTTTGAACGGTTTATTATTGATTACAACTGTCTTCTCTTAGATAATTAAAAAGTTGCGGTTTTTTCTTCAATTTTTTACTTTGCTTTGTTTTTTCAGTTATGAACATATAATAAATCAATAAGATTCGAAGAAAACGAAAGTTGTCCTATATTGTGCTAGGTTTGTGCCAAATTGTGCTGAAAATTCTTTTTGTTGAAAAAATCAGAATTAGAGTCAGAAGTCAAAAAAATCTTTTTTCGGCGCCAGCATAGCCATTCTGTTTTTTTGAAAAAATAAAACTTGCGCTGAATTGTGCTAGGTTTGTGCTCAATCCTACCGTAAACAATTTTTCAAGAAAATCAAAATTGAAGCCAGAATTTAAAAAAAATCTTCTTTCGGCCAGCATCGCCATTTTGTATTTTCGAAAAAACAAAAGTTATGCTGAATTGTGCTAGGTTTGTGCTTCATTGTGCCGTGAACGATTTTTTTTTAAGTCAAAATTTGAACCAAAATTCACACAAAACATATTTCGAGACATTATCATTTTCACTCCGCCCTATTACCCTATTACTGTAGTTTTTATTTAAACTGTGAAAATTAATTTTCTTTCTAAAAAAGTGGATCATTTCGATCTGAAGTTGATAATCAGAATCAAATTCCACAAAAGTAACTAACCAAAAGTTAAATTTTGAGCAGTAAAAATTCCG
The DNA here is from genome assembly GCA_932195095.1 of Andricus curvator. Classification (NCBI taxonomy): domain Eukaryota; kingdom Metazoa; phylum Arthropoda; class Insecta; order Hymenoptera; family Cynipidae; genus Andricus; species Andricus curvator. Next base: position 24,750 of record CAKNYM010041438.1, read on the forward strand.
ATAACCAGTTTCTTTTAAAAAAGTCACTTGTCTTTCAATGAAAAAAACAAGGTAATAATTGCTACTAGGATTTCCCTTATGTTGTGGGGAAATTGACTTAGGAGGAAATCAATAAGAGAAGGAACTTTGCACAGCGTAGCAAATTATTTTAAGAAGTATTTTGGTACTAATCCGAGTTGAAAAGCAACTCACAGAATTTTTTTTTTAAATTGTAAAATAAATACAAAAAACGCTATATATTTTTCAGAAAAAAATAAACTTAATATTCATTTTCCATGAACGTCTTCCCTTATCCGACAGTAGGTATGGAAGATTCAGTCTTATCGATTTAGGAAATTCCCTTAGTATGCTATGATTCGTGAATCACGAAAGACGTAATGTTCCGGTCCTCTCATCAAAAATAATAAAATATTTTTTATAAGATATTTTTTATCACAATTTAATGTTCCTAATCTAAGGAAAAATCTGCAGCTTCTGAGGCATCTTTATTTACGCATCTTAAAAAAAGCAGTGATTTAACTTAAGGTAAACAATAATCTTCTAATCTTTTTGATGCAATCAAAGTATATTAAAATTAAAAAAAATATATATATTATGTGTATGAAATGTATTGTACGAATGAAAATTCATAATTTTTGGGCGTGGTAGTTTTCTAGCCTAAATAAAAGGCCGGCAAGTAAGTGAATATTATTTCTAAAGATGATTTCGTTAATTTGTATTATTTTGAATGGTTTAAAAAAATTTATAGAATATTTTCTGTTGAATTATTTATTTTTGAAAATAAACCTTTTAATTTCATTAACTTCTTAAATCTTACTGAAGCTGTAAAAATTATTTAATAAACTAATAAATTCAATTTGTTTATGTTATAATTCTATCTCACCAAGTACTTCTACGATGCAAAAGCTCAGCCAAGTACAACTACATTTCTTCAATTAAATTAAGTTTTGAAACCAAAATTGGCCAAGTAAAATGAAAAAAAATGTATTATTTATAAAATTATTCATATAACGGAATGTAACCTACATTTATTATAGATTTTTATTCAAAGTAATTTATTAAAAATTTGATAAACAATTGTCTCTTTTATACATTCAAACATGCCGAGATGTTATAATTAAAATTTTTTTTTTAAATAATGTTCTGAATTATTTTCTCAAATTTTATTTCCAGAAAATTTTCAATATTTATTTTCCAATACACCGCACCAATGAATAATAATTACTATTTTTTCAGTATACTTGACCTCTGACTTTTGAAAAATATGCAAAGAATTTAGATGTAATACAGCCTCTCTTCTCAATAATTTTATTATAATAAAAAAATTATTTCTTCGCAACAATGATACACTTTTATGTAACAATTGTATATAATTTTTTAATTACGTTTTTTATCAATAAAGATTTTATTAGATACAAATGATAGAAAAAGAAAGCAACGACAATATTTTTGTTGATATCTTAACATTCAATTGAAATTGTTTAAATTTGTATTTTTTAATAGTAATTAGTTTCGTTTAAAATAAATGATTTCCCGTGAAAAATTTTAATATATCCTAAAATTGTTAGAAACTTGTAAATCTTTGCTGTAATATATATCGATTATCGGTGAAAAATGTAAGCCTAACCTAAAATTTTTTTTAAATTTTTGATTTTCTTTGAAATCCAATGAATTTTTATTCAAAATATCGATTTTCGGTATAAAAAACCAACATAACCTAATTTGGTACAATAATAACCATTTTGGTACAATTTTAGGTTATGTGTGTTTTCTATACCGCAAATCGATATTTTGAATAAAAATTCATAAATCTTCTTTAATATTTAATTTTTTTTTTCAAATAAAATAACGGATTTTTCGGTGAAACACGTTAACATAACATAAAATTGTTGAGAAAAATTTAATTTTCTTTTAAAAGATTTCAAAGGATTAAAAATATTTTAGGGTATTTAAAAAGATTCCAAGAAGTTATCAATAGATTTAAATAATTTGAAGAGATTTTAAAGGATTTGAAAAATTTCTACGATATTTAAAAAAATTCCACGGAATTTCTAAGTGTTTTAAAAAAATGCAAAGAATTTCAAAAGATTTTAAAGGATTTAAAATATTTTAAGGTATTTTAGAAGATTTTTAACTGATATACAAATTTCAGGGGAAAAACACTAATAAAACCCAAAATTGTTTACAAATTATTAATCTTGTTCAAATGATAATTAATTTGTTTAAAAAAAAAATTCGATGTAAAACGACAATGTAGAATAAAATTGTTCAAAAATTGGGAATCTTCTTTGAAATCTGATGAATTTTGAATAAAAATGTAAATTTTTGACAAAAAACGCTTTCATAATTCTGATTTGTTGAAGATTTTCAATTTTATTATTATAAAAAAAATTGGATTCAAATACCAGAAAATTCACATTTCATATGTTTGAAATCTAATAATTTTTCAATAAAAATACAAATTTCCGGAAAAAAATAAGAATTTATCCTAAAATTGTTCAAAATTGTAAATTTTATTTGAAATCTAATAATTTTTGTTTATAAGAACCAATTTCCCGCGTAAGATGTTGAATAACATAAACTAATATTGTTGAAGACACAGAATCTTGTTGATATTTTTTGCTCAACGATTTTTGTTTAAAAATGCCTAGATCTAATTTAAAAAATTTAGGATTGATATAAAACAACCTTAAGTAAATCGAAGCCAATCAGGTTTTCAACAAAACTGATTTCGCGATTTTGGACACATATCGTTACATCATTTTTTAGATCCCTTAGAACAGTACATGTCCAGTTGAAATTTCTGTGTCAATCATTTTTATGGAATTCTCTCTAGCCAATAGCTAATGAAAAAGGTGAAAAAAATCGAGTTTTTTGAATACTAATAATTGTGAAGATTTTACATTTTTCACTTCATCAAGCTCAATTCTGCAAAAAATTCATGTTGTTTTGCGTTTTAGGACTCTGATCCAAGTTTCATTAAGATTGGTTAAAAATTGCGCCATTTGTACGTGGCGGCGATTGGCTACCGTTTTGATTCCATTTAATAATTATTTTTTAACACTTTAGGGATATTTTTCATTAAAACTGTAAGGATATGGAACCTGATAGAACAAAATCATCAAGAACGATAGGTTTTCATCCATCCTACTTACCTGATTCAACCGATTCAGGGGCAGATACTCCATCACATGGAACTGCTCTACCGCCTCATCAATCTGATTTATCATCAGTTGATGAAGATCCTCCCCCCTATTGGCTAGCCATACTTGGATATGGGAAAAATAACTCTCCTGGTCCAGATGTATCCTATGACACAGAACCACCTCCTTATCCTTCAGATTCCACAGACGAAGATGGAACAAGTAGCCACCCAATGAAAGGATTTCATCATACAATTCCTTCTGCACCATCAGTGGATCAAATAGATCACAGAACAGGTTTGACACAAATTGAACGACAAGCAATTTTATATGCTTTATCCAATATGAAAGCAAACGTCCGGCGGAGGACACCGGATGAGAAACGTGAATTCTCCCGCGCTGAAGATGATGTATTAAAATTATTAAGTTGTGTTGAATCGCGATTGACTAATTCAGAAAAAGAGGAGTTTCTGACAGAAGTAAGGAAACTGAACTTGATTGGAAGCGAGGAAGAAAGGACACAAAATTCTTCAGATATTGATTCTAAATGTTGCCGTTATCCTGTGACGATAGGACTGAAAATCATTGAAGTGGTAAGTTTATAAAAAGGGTTTAGAACTAAATAAATTACCTCTTGACAGAGGAATTGTTTGCTGTAATATTTCACAGGGAGGTACAGAGAGCTTTTCGGGAATATGTTATTTTTTTCTAATTTAAGGCGAAGTGTTTCTTGGGCCTGAAACTGGCAACCAGATTAGACACCATCAAGTCTTTCCGCGGTCAATGCGGAAGGCTACAATATCGACTCCGGTCTTTGCTATAACGCGAAGAGAGGCTCCTTAGCAAATACCGGATTCGATATTGTAGCCTGCGCCATGAATACGGAATTGTCTAGTCCGGTATTTGCAATAATACGACGAGCGGCTACTTAGCAAAGACCGCAGCCGATATTTCTCTGTTCATGGCGGCAGGCTACAATATCCACTCCGGGTTTCGCTATAATAGGAAGAGAGGCTGATTAGCAAATACCGGATTCGATATTGAAGCCTGCGCCATGCATGCGGAATTGTCTAGTTTGGTATTTGCAATAATACGACGAGCGGCTACTTAGCAAAGACCGTTGTCGATATTTCTCTGTTCATGGCGGCAGGCTACAATATCCACTCCGGTTTTCACTATAATAGGAAGAGAGGCTGATTAGCAAAGACCGGTGTCGATATTGTATCCTCCGCTGTAAACACGGAAATGTAGATTACGGTCTTTGTTATAACACCAAAAGAAGCTACTTAGCAAAGACCGGAGTCGATATTGTAGCCTGTGCCGCGAACACGGAAATTTCAGTCCGCTCTTTGCTATAACACGACAAGAGGCTACTCAGCAAAGACCATAGTCAATATTTCACAACACAAAGAGAGACTACTTAGCAAATACCGGAGTCGATATTTCTGTATATCCATGGCGTTAGGCTACAATATAGATTTCGGTCTTTACCATAACACGAATGGAGGCTACCCAGCTAACACAGTTACTAGTCTGAGTAGTCACATGTTTGTAACAAGATTCAGAAAACCTGTCACTAGTGACTTCCCAGATGGTCACCCAGTGACAATATATTTCCCACTCAAAGCAATAACATGTTACAAGCGAAGCAGGTAACATTATCCTGCCATTGTAATCACATGCTTGTAACAAAATGATTTTTGGAAACGCAACGTGCCAGAACAGCTTAACCTCAAAATGTACAACGTTTCGGAATTTTAATTATTAATACTATTCCAAAAATGTTGGAAAGGGACATAATTAAATAATAAATAATTTCCAGGAAAGTGAAATAATATGTGAACATATCTTTCATTAAAGAAATACCAAGATTCATCAGCTGAACCATTACGAAAAAGAAATTACATTAGAGGTTACAACCAAAATGTGTATTTTTAAATAAAAATTAAATATTAGATTTCAAATAATTAAGTAAAATATTTGTATTCTAATGAATTCTTTCTGTACAAAAAAGTGTAATTGTTACTACGTGCAATCATAGATTAACCTCAAAACACACAGCGTTTCGAAATAAAAATTATTAATACTTTTGCAAAAATGTTAGAATGGGACATAATTAAATGATTAATAATTTCCGGGAAAGTGTTTTAATATTACAGACTTCCAAATTGGTAAAATAACATATGGACACATATTTTATAATCGAAATAGCGAGATTTTTCAACATAAACTTTACGAAAAGGAAACGACATTAGAGGTTAGGAACAAAATTTATATGTAAATAAAAGTTAAATATTAAATTTCATGTAATTAAATACAATATTTATCTTCTAATAAATTCTTTCTATAAAAAGTAAGTGTAATTATTAATATTATTATGTTGAAACTATAAAGCTGCCTCTAAAAGTTTTCCATAATAGATATATACATAATTATATATTCTTTACAATACGTATTTTATCCATAACAATAGGCAGCAATTAGAAGCTTTTTAAGAATTTTGAAAGGTTTAAACAACATTTTTTCAAGATTCCGAGGAAAATGGAAAATGATTTTTTACTTTGAAAAGTTAATTTTAAGAAAATAATTCGTAAGATTTCAAAAGATTCTCAAAATTGTCAAAAAAGAATCTGGACGGTTTCAATACATTTATTTTTATTTTGTAGGATTTTTTGAATATTTAAGGAAAAATTCGAATCCGTTTAACAGATATTTAGATGTTTTAAAAAAATTTAAAGAATAATTTAAAATTTTTAAACAAAATGTAGATTTTTGAAGATTTTGAAACAAAATGTTAAAGTTTTTTAAAGGATTTTGAAATAAAATGTTGAAGTTTCTTAAGTATTTTAAAATGTTTTAAGATATTAATTTTTTTTTTGATATTTCTCGAAAAATTATTTTTTATTTGGAAAAAAAATAATTTACAGGGAATATTTAAAAATATTTCCAATACTAATAAATATATAAAATCAATAAATATTAATAAATATAAATAAATAAAATATTAATATTTCCATTATTAAAATTTTTATGTATGAATGAGAATTAAACAGAAATTCAATCAGTAATTAATATTTATTTGAAACTACTAAAAATATGATGTACTTTCTAATTTAAACTCGAATTTAAAAAGTGTTTAGTTAAAATTTTTTTTAATTTTTCAAGTCTCTAATGTTTCTATTTTAAAACTGCTTCAAATGATATAATTTAGAAAATTTACAAATTTATTGATTCATTGTTCAATATACAGCATTGAGGACATTTTTTTTATTACAGGATTTTACAAAATTTTTGGAAAAAATCTGGTCCGCTCTAAGGATATTTAGGACTTTTAAAAGTTTGAAAGAAACGTAAAGCTATATTATAACTTTTCAGAAACCTTTTCAAATTTTCAAATATTTTTAATCTCTTCAAAACTTCTAAAATTCCTAATTATATTTTAAACTGACTCAAATTTTTCTTACAATTTGGAAAAATCTTCCAAAATTAAAAAAAATTGCCTTAAAATCTTCCATAGTTTTTTCGACATTTTTAGAAACCTTTTGAAATCTGTTAAAATTATCTTTAAAAATTAATTTTAAAATTAAAAAATTATTTCAAATTTTGCGAGGAATCTTAAGAAAGTTCTTTGTATAGTTTTGAAACCTTTCACAATTCTTAAAAAGCTTCTAATTTTTTCAAAATCTTCCTAAATCTACATTTTGTTAAAAAATTGTAAAACTCTTTTCAAACTTAAAATTACTTTTCAGGCTTTTTAAAACTTGTGCACCTCCTAAATATTTTTTAAAATGATTTGATTCTTTTCTTAAATTATTCAAAATTAAACAAATTGCCTTAAAATATTCCAGATGCTTTTTTGACGATTTTGGAAATTTTTTAAAATGTTTTAAAATCTTTTAATATAATTCTCTGAAAATTAATTTTTGAAAATAATCATTTGAAATTTTGCCAACAATCTTAAGAAATTTTTGTATTCTCTTAAAAGCTTTCCAAATTCTCAAGATGTAAATGCTTTTCTAATCTGTTCAAAACTTCTGAATATCTGTTGAAACAATTTGTTTTTCCTAAAATTTGTTAAAATTCTGCAAAATTAAAAAAATTATCGTATCATTTTCCAGATTCTTTTTCGACATAATTTGAAATGTTCAAAAGTAAAAACTTAACCTTTCAAGATAAAACCGAAATCATTAAAAAATTTCCCAGAAATATTATTGTCAGTACCAGTAATTTTTTGGTTGCTGCTACAAGTGAGGTAGCAAAATGTAAAAACCAGAATTATTTCCCAATTTTAATAGGCCATTTACAATAAAAATGTTCTCTTTTATTAATACTGCTTAGGAACATTTAGAAATCAATTTTATTTTTTAAGTTACTTTTAGTCTACAATATTATAATTTCAAATTTTTCGATTTTAAATGATTTATATTCAAAATTTGGTGCTTTTAGAAATTACACTTATTATACTAAATTTTATTACACTAATTGAAAAAGTTGTAAAATATCATAGAATAGAAAAACATGTTAAACTTTTATGTTTTTTGAATAAAAAAAAATTGATTTTATATAATTTCGACTGATTTAAAATTAATGTGTTCAATTAAAAAAAATATATCTTGAAACCAGTTTAACTAAAAAAGTTGATATTGCTTAACTTAGAAACTTGTCAGTTTCCAAATGTTAAAGATGTATGTATTAGCAATGTTTAGTTTTTATACCATTTTGAAGGAGTTTTTGTCTCCAATATTTGAATTTTGAATCTCTCAATTTTAAATTGTTCAGGCTAAACATTTTGGGTTTGAGAAATTACACTGATCAGCAATTATCAATTACTTTTACTCTTATCAGAAAAGTACATTTTTTCATCATCAAATCTTTAATACAAAAGCCTATTAAAAAAAGATTAATTATAAAATAATTTTATTTTATATTTGAAAGTTACATTTTACAGTCGAGTTAAATCGAACGATTGTTCTAACTTGCTTTAAAATTGGCCAAATGCTGTAATTGTATACGTACATTATCATCAGTACTTGCCACATTACTGATTTGTCATTGATAAGAGTTCACAATTACTGTAAACCTATCAAAGTTCTACAAAAAATAAGCACAAGCCAAAGATTAAGGGAAATTAATGTCAAAGCTATTTGAGTTTGCACTTTTAAATTATGCGGGAAATCACGGAGCCAATGAATGCTTATTCCTTGCACATGCGCACGAAGTTTAAGATCGCTGCCGGCTGTTACCACCATGTTACTAGTATGGCAGGTAACTGATACAAACAAGCCTCCCTAGTAAACTACGGCGATTATCCCGTTACCCGCTAGGAAGCTGAGATACAAGTAACAATTCCTCTCATAACATGTGATCACTTAAAAAATTTTCACGATAGTAACAGGTTAGCTGGGTACTTAGCAAAGACCGGAGTCTACATTGTAGCCTGCGTCGTGAAAACATAAATATCAAGTCCGGTATTTGCTATAATAGAAAGAGAGGCTACTTAGCAAAGACCGGTGTCGAGATTGTATCTTCCGCCATGAACACCGAAAAGTAAATTCCGGTCTTTGTTATACCACCAAGAGAAGCTACTTAGCAAAGACCGGAGTAGATATTGTAGCCTGCGCCATGAACACGGAAATGTTTAGTCCGGTCTTTGCTATAACATGACAAGAGGCTACTCAGCAAAGACCGTAGTCGATATTTCTGTATATTCATGGCGTTAGGCTACACTATCGATTTTGGTCTATACTATGACATGATTAGAGGCTACTCAGCAAAGACCGGAGTCTACATTGTAGTTTGCGCCGTGAAAACATAAATATTAAGTCCGGTATTTGCTATAATAGAAAGAGAGGCTACTTAGCAAAGACCGGTGTCGATGTTGTATCCTTTCCCGTGAAAACGGTGATGTAGATTCCGGTCTTTGTTATAACACCAAGAGAAGCTACTTAGCAAATACTGGAGTCGATATTACAGCCTGCGCCGTGAGCACGTAAATTTCTAGTCCGGTCTTTGCTGTAACACGACAAGAGGCTACTCAGCAAAGACCGTAGTCGATATTTCTCTGTTCATGGCGGCAGGCTAAAATATTCACTCCGGTTTTCGCTATAATAGGAAGAGAGGCCACTTAGCAAAGACCGGTGTCGATATTGTATCCTCCGCCGTAAACAGGGAAATGTCGTTTCGGGTCTTTGTTATAAGATGAAGAGAAGCTTCTTAGCAAAGACCGGAGTAGATATTGTAGCCTGCGCCATGAACACGGAAATGTTTAGTCCGGTCTTTGCTATAACATGACAAGAGGCTACTCAGCCAAGACCGCAGTCGATATTTTTCTGCTCATGGCGGCAGGCTACAATATCCACTACGGTTTTTGCTATAACACGAATAGAGGCTACTTAGCAAAGACCGGTGTCGGTATTGTATCTTCCGCCGTGAACACGGAAATGTAGATTTTGGTTTTTGTCATAACACCAAAAGAAATAATTTTTTAGAGGTGAATAAAATTATTATCATTGCAGGCGATGAGTATTGTCATCTTTTTTACCATTCAGGAACCGCAAGGATCATTGTATCTACTGTTCCTTCTTCTATTCTACCCGTTGACAGGAATTCTTGCGACACGTTTGCTGATATCTTATTGGTGTCAAGCCAAGCAATCACGAACTCTTCACATACTTGTAAGAATTTTGATCATTTTTACTATTCATCCGAGATTAAAAGAAAGATGATAAAAAGAAAAAATTGACATCTTTCAGGACTGCATTTTTTGCTCCCTCAGTACTCTTGGCTGTTCTTTTGCTTTTGTTGGTGGGTTTCGTAATCAACATGGAACATGGGTAAAAAAGACAACTTCTTTATTTCGTAGCTGTAGTTTATAGTTTATATTTCGATGAGTGCAAATAAGACTATTCCATCATTTGGTTCTAACATTAAAAAGAGATAAACATTCATTTTTTACATTGTCTGGACAATATAAAAAATGAAAGTGCACATCTTTTTAATATCGGATGCGACTGATGGAATAGTTTTATTTGCATCCATTGATATGATAATTCATTTATAATAAATTCAAAAAAATGGTATACATGATGTCCTGCAAAATATCGTTATCTTACCGATAGGTATGTTGGGACTTACAGAACTTTGAAATTGTATGTAGGTGAGCCAGTTTTTTTACAGTGTACGCACATGGAAACTAGCGATCGGCGTGAAACTGGCGCTGACCCAAAGACAATTTCAAAGCTCTGTAAGTCCCAACATACGCATCGGACCGAAAAACTTTATCTTATTCAATGCTCTCTTTTCTGTCTCATCCTATCCTTTTAGGAGAAATTTGAGTCTTTTTAAAAGATGTTTCAGACTTTCAGAAGTTTGGAAGAAATCAAGAAATATTTGATAAATTTTTGGTAATGTTTCGAATTTTTCTCAACATTTTGAAAAATCATTTAAAAAGTAAAACAGTTGGTTGGTAATCTTCTAAATTTTTCCACAAATTTCAACAAAAAATTTTTATTCTTAATCAAACCTTTTGAAATTTTGAATCTTCAATTCTACTAAAGATTTCTTGAATTTACTCGATTTTTTTATATTTTTCTTTTATTATTCAATCTTACCAAATTGAAACATTTTTCTTTAAAATATTTTACATTCTTTTTCGGAATTGTAGAAAATCGTTTGATATGTTTAAAAACCTTTTCTGATTTTCTCTTAAAGTTCATTTTTCAAAATAAAAAATCATTCAAAATGTTCACACAAATATTAACTTATATAATTTTAATCTTTTTTGAGGTAGAAACATCAATTCGTAAATCAAAATTTATTTTGAAATCTTTTCAAATGTTCTCTTAAAAATTTGTTTTAAAAAAATCATTCAAAAATTTTTCGGGAAACTAATGAAAATGTTATTGTCTTGAAACTCGAATTTTTCCTACAATTTTTCGAAAGTCCTGCAAAATTAAAAAATTTCCTTCAAACCTTCTAGATTATTTTTTTCAAATTTCAAAAATCTTTTCAAATACTCTTTTTAAATTAATTTGAAAAAAAATCATTTTTATTTTTTCTAGAAATGTTGGTAAAATATTTTTATTATTGCGAAACCTTTCAAAATGCATTTAGACTTCTAAACTTTTTGTTGAAAGTCTTCAAAAATCTACATTTTGTTTTAAACCTTTTTAAATCCTGTGAAGTTTCAAATTATTTTGAAATCTTTCCAAACCTTCTAAATATGTCTCAAACTTCCTCGAGTTTTTTTTTAAATTAATAATTATTCAATTTTTATTTATAAATAATATTTTTTCATATCTTTTCAAATATTTTTAAACAAATATTTGTATTCTCTGAAACGTTTAAAGATCCTTAAAAAGCTTCAAAATTTTGTATTTTGTAGACATGCTTCTTTGTATTGAATAGGTTAAAAAATAATTAATTAATAATCACTTATTCCTTGATTTTTTCAGACTTACGTATTTTGTGCTATGATAGTTTATGGTCTCGACACAATGTGGAAACTTTTCCAAGGGTGTATTTCTACGGCTGAAGATACGTGTCGTGGCTTAAAATAAGCCTATTGTCGAAATAAGGAATTGAAAAGTTTTATGTAAAAACTCGAATTTTGTATTAACGGAAAAAAACACTTTGAAAGTCCTCAAAAGTACAAAATGTAATATAAACTAATTTTTTTATAATGCTATACGAAGTTTTTCAAGAAAACTGTTCAGAGTTTCTTTTTATAAACAATATTTGTACATTAATATAGAATTTTTTCAGTGAAAAAATATCCTTCGCTCCGCTAGGAATCGAACCACAGGTCTACCGCTTGCCGGTCGAGTGCTCTTACCACAAAGCTACTGGAGAGATCAAAAGAAGAATCTTTTTTCACAGATATGCAAAGCGGCAAGGTTTTCTGTAATATCAGGCATAATAATTAAGAAATCTGTATTATCATCGGGGATGGTAATGACCGATCAGATGAAGATACTAATCACATTACGTCAAAATAGGAATCTACACTACCGATCTAAGATACCCCTTAAATTCAGAATTTTTCGTTTTTCTAAAATTTTAATATTGAGCTTTGTCTGTGAAAAAAAGAATTTTCTCCTTCGCTCCGATGGGAATCGAACCACAGTTATACCGATTGCCGGTCGAGTGCTCTTACCACTAAGCTACTGAAGAGATCGAAAGAAGAATCTTTTTTCACAAATATGCCAAACGGCAAGGTTTTCGGTAATATCAGGCATAACAATTAAGAAATCTGTATTATCATCGGGGATGGTAATGACCGATCAGATGAAGATACTAATCACATAACGTGAAAATAGAAATCCACACTACCCCTCAAATTCAGAATTTTCCGGTTTTTTAAAATTTTAATATTGCATTTTATCTGTGAAAAAAGATCTTTCTCCATCGCTCCGCCGGGAATCGAACCACAGGTCTGCCGATTGCCGGTCGGGCGCTCTTACCACTAAGCCACTGGAGAGATCAAAAGAAGAATCTTTTTTCACAGATATACCAAGCGGCAAGATTTTTTGTAGGAGCAGTCATAAGATTTAAGAAATATGTATTATTATTGAGGATGGTAATGACCGATTAGATGAAGATACTAATCACATTACATGAAAATAGAAATCCACAATACCGATCTAAGATACCCCTCAAATTCAGAATTTTTAATTTGTGAATTCAGATTTTTTCTATCTCTCCAGTGGCTTAGTGGTAAGAGCACCCGATCGGCAATCAATAGAACTGGGGCTCGATTCCCAGCGGAGCGAAGGAGAAAGATCTTTTTTCACAGATAAAATTCAGTATTAAGATTGTAGAAAAACGAAAAATTCTGAATTTGAGGGATTTCTAAGATAGTTAGTGTGTATTTCTATTTTCACAAAATGTGATTAGTATCTTCATCTAATCGGTCATTACCATCCCCGATGATAATGCAGATTTCCTAAATCTTATGTCTGATATTACAGAAAACCTTTCCATTTAGCATATCTGTGAAAAAAGATTCTTCTTTTGATCTCTCCAGTAGCTTAGTGGTAAGAGCACCCCACTAGCAATCGGTAGACCTGTGGTTCGATTCCCAGCGGAGCGAAGGAGAAAGATCTTTTTTCACAGATAAAATTCAATATTAAAATGACCCCGCACAACATGTATTGAAAAAAGGTCTCGGTGGATTTTGATATTTTTTTTATATTTTGTAGAACATGAGCCCCCGAACAAAAAATCATAATGACAAAACCCCGATAAATGGACAGATTTTCGTCTGCACCGCGCCAAAGGTACCCTTTTGGACCAGCATTCACGCTACATAGAAGCTATTGGCGCGAAGCTCACTGAAAACACTTAGCACTCTGCAACTGTGACATTTTGCAGGTCATGGCCCCGCGAACCATTTTTTGTTCGCGGGATCATGATCTATAAAATGTCACAGTTACAAAGTGCTAAGTGTTTCCAGTGAGCGTAGCGTCAGTAGCCTCCATGTAGCGTGAATTCTGGTCTAAAAGGGTACCTTTGGCGCGGTGCAGACGAAAATCTCTCCATTTTTCGCGGTTTTGTCAGAAGGATTTTTTGTTCGCGGGGCCATGACCTAAAAAATGTCACAGTTGCAGAGTGCTAAGTGTTTTCAGTGAGCTTCGCGCCAATAGCTTCTATGTAGCGTGAATGCTGGTCTGATAGGGGAATTTTGGCGCGGTGCAGACGAAAATCTGTCCATTTTTCGGGGTTTTGTCACAAGGATTTTTTGTTCGCGGGGCCATGACCTAAAAAATGTCACAGTTGCAGAGTGCTAAGTGTTTTCAGTGAGCTTCGCGCCAATAGCTTCTTATGTAGCGTGAATGCTGGTCTGAAAGGGTACTTTTGGCGCGGTGCAGATGAAAATCTGTCCATTTTTCGCGGCTTCGTCATTATGATTTTTTTTTCGGGGGGTCATGTTCTACAAAATATCAAAAAATTATCAAAATCCACCGAGACCTTTTTTCAATACATGTTGTACGGGGTCCTTTTGGAAAAAAGAAAAATTCCGAATTCACAATAATAATCAAACGCCTTGATTTCTAATGCTTTACGTAAAAAATAAAATTGCTATTTTTCCTATAGTGTTTGCTATAATATTATATATACTACAATATGATACTATAATGCTATAATAATTTTTTGAAAATCTGTCTTTTTTAATAAGCGAAATTAGATATATGGAAAATATGTGACCTGATTTTGTGTTAAAAAATATTTTGAATTGTATTAACATTAATCCTGTACAATACTTATGCTTAGGACGTCAGTGTTAGTGCGTCAATTAATTTATAAAATGATTACTAATTTGTACTATTTTTTAAAATATTTCATGACAATAAAATTTCTGGGAAAATGAAAAATGATTCTGATTCTATTCTCGTTTTTATCTTTAAACATTAATTTTAAGCTTTCAAGATCTTAAAATTAGTCGAGAAATAATATAAAAGATTTTAAAATATTTTTTTTATTTTCGTAGGATTTTGAAAAATGTTTAAAAAACTTTGAATTATTTCCTAAGACAGTTCAGAGATTTAGAAGTTTTGAAAAGATTGAAAAATGTTTCAAAGTTTGAAAATAATTCAAGACATTTTTAACAAATCTTATATTGTTCAAGATTTTCAAATAAATTGTTAAATTGTTACTTTAGATTTCAGTGGAAGTTTAAATTGATTTTTCACTCTGAAAAATTGATTTTTATAAAATATTTATAAATATTTAAAAAAAATTTGAACGATTTCCTAAGATTTCGAAAAATAATGTCAAGAATTTTCAAGCAAACTTTTTCCATTTTGCAAGATTACAAAATTTGAGAAAAAATTCAAATTATTTTAAAAG
>CAKNYM010041439.1:6280-21936 GCA_932195095.1 Andricus curvator
CTCACTACCTTCCCTCACTTCCAATCATTTTTTCTATTTTCCGTGATACCCTTTTGCACATTTCCCCTCGTTCCCTTCCTCTCATTTTCCCTCACTTCCCCTATTTTCCCTGCCCTCATTTCCCTTCACATGTGTTACTACCACTCTTCTCATTTTACCTTAGGGGAAAAATGTACGACGACCGGATACCCGACCAAAATTATAAGAGTTTCAGCCCAGGGTTACGAAACCCTACAAAAATATTGTCAGCTAAAAAAATTTTCATCGCCATGTCGAAGACACATTTTTCAATTTTTCGATTAAAAAATAGCAATTTACTGGTAAAAAAGCTGATTATAAAACTTTTTTCAACATCTCTGGTCATAAAAAAATACTACAGGACGTTTGATTCAAAACCCTGTCACTTTTTTCCATTATTCAATTCGTACTGGTATCCAGCTCATACTGGTTTCCCCTAAATATGCTAAATGTATAATATCCTTGATAAGTGTCGAGTTTTTTTAACATCGCATTCTTTTTGTGATTTTCTGAGCAGTTGAACATCTGGAATGAATTCGGGGGTTACATTAAGAAGAGGGGGTTGGCGAGAAAGCAATCACCGAACGTAGAGAAACGCCCGAACCAACGACTATTCGCTGGAGGTCCGTAATGCGCAACGCTTAAAGTTGCGATGGGTCTCCTGGGTATCAGAAAAGCTAAGAGGATCGAGTGACTGACTGACTGACTGGAACCAAAAGATGCGATAAGACTAAAAGATTGGTATCTGTCTGAATCTACAGAAAAACGATATTCAATTACACAACAAAGTTCTTTGACAACTTACAAATCTACTTTCTGGTAAATTAGATCCTTATTTTTCGCGAGGAGGAAATCACTTGCCAAAACATTTACGGAATGATATCTATTACGCCTTACTACGCATTAATACGCCTTATTATGCCATATTACTTATTAATACGCCTTATTACGCATTATGACTCCTTATTGCGCCTTATTATGCATTAATACGACTTATTAGGTCCTAATACGCCTTATTATGCATTAATACGATTTATTACGCCTTATTACGCATTTGTACGCTTTAATACGCCTTCTTATGCCATATTACGCATTAATACGCCTTATTACGCATTATTGCGCCTTATTATGCATTAATACGTCTTATTAGCCCCTAATACGCCTTATTAGGTCCTAATACGCCTTATTATGCCTTATTACGCATTTGTACGCTTTAATACGCCTTATTATGCCGTATTACGCATTAATACGCCTTATTATGCCATATTACGAATTAATACTACTTATTAGGTCCTAACACGCCTTATTATGCATTAATACGATTTATTACGTCCTATTATGCCTTATTACGCATTTGTACGCTTCAGTACGCCTTATTATGCCATATTACGCATTATTACGCCTTATTACGCAGTATTACGTCTTATTACGCAGTATTACGCCTTGTTATGCATTAATACGGCTTATTAGGTCCTAATCCGCCTTATTATGTATTAATACGATTTATTACGCCTTATTATGCCTTATTACGCATTTGTACGCTTCAATACGCCTTATTATGCATTGTTACGCCTTATTATGCATTAATACGACTTATTAGGTCCCAATACGCCTTATTATGCAATAATACGATTTATTACGCCTTATTATGCCTTATTACGCATTAGTGCGCTTTAATACGCCTTCGCAGGTGGAAATTTCTATAGTCCACCGGATTTCCCCACCGGCGCAGTACTGGCCCAGTACTGGTCACTAGTACAGATAATCGGCAATTCGCCCAGTACTGGCTAACAACTGGCTTCACGGTAGGGGCAGTACTATGCCGACAGTAAAATTATTGAAAACTTGAAAAATGCATTAAAAAATATGGTTCATGTGTTCTAAAATGTCGAAAAACTATAAATAAAACTATCGCGAAAACAGTTTTTTTTTCAAGAAAAAAGTTCAAGTTCCATCTTTATGAGAAAATGTAAATGTTCAGAAAAGTTACATTTTATGTTGTAAAATGGTCTGTAACACCTAAAAAGCAAAAATCTGAATCAAAATTAGTAAAATTTAACTAAGTACTACTAAAATTTAATATTTTTTTCAAATTTAAAATTTAAAAAATGAATTTTTTGTTATTGAAAATTATTACTTTTGGGTTAAAAATTGATCGTAAATATAATAATTTTATTGTTTGCCAGGGAATAGAATAGATATAGAATAGAATAGATGGTACCATACCTTCAGATGAAACATTTGACCCTATTAGACCAAAAATACTACCCCTTGGCTTCAAAAACTACCCTTTCATGGGTCAAAAAAATATATTAAAATTTTTAAAGATTTTATACCCGATTATTTATGATTGAAATAAAATATTATTCTTATTCATTTTTACGCACACTTTCTACGTTTTTCTTGAAAAGTAGTGTTTTTTTGGTTAAAAATTAATTTTTTATTTGAAAGTTACGTATTCCATTTTTGGTTGGGAATTCATCCTTTATAAGTCGAAAATTCAACGGGTTAGTAGAAAATTCATGTAGTTTGTTGGTAATCTTCTATGCTGAAAATTTCTTTTCTGTTTGTTTGATGATTCAACTATAACTTTAAAAAATCGTCTGTTTGGTTACATTAGACTAGTTAAAATATGTTTTTTCCCCGTTAAAAATTATTTTTTTAATCCAAAAAATGACGATTCCATATTCGGTTAAAAAAAAAAAATTTTTTAATTGAAAATTTTACTATTTGGTTGACAATTCATCTTTCTTGCTTGAAAATTCATCTAATTGGTTAAGAATTCAACTATTTTGTTGAAAATTTGTTCCTTTTCGTTTAATTCAACTGGTTAAAAATTTGTCTTCTGGTAGACAATTCATCGTTTATCGTGAAAAAGTCATTTTTCATGGTTAAAAGTAAACTTTTTTATTGAAAATTCAACTATTTTGATAAAGTCATTTTTTTGCGTAAAAAAAACAAAACAACTTCTCTGTTCAAAATTCGTCATTTTGGACTAAAAAATTAACTCTAATGGTAGAAAAGTCATCTTTTTCGTTTGAAAAATCAGCTGACTTCGAAAAAATTCATCTTTTTAGGTTGAAAATTCAACTTGAAAATTCATCCCTTTTGCTTGAAAGTTCAACTGTTTGGTTCTAAATGCTAGCTATTCAGATTGCTCACGCGAAGAAACGGTTTGTATAAAATATCATTTTGGCAAATAACTTCGAAATGTAAAATTTCGTCATTGAACATTTTTTTCCATGTGTAAGAAAATTTTTTGGACATCGAAACGTGAATAAAGTAAGGTGACATAGATTAAAACCACTTTATGTTGTTAGAGGTGACGCAGCTTATCTGTATTAAAATATTGCCGCCTCATTATTTCAATAAAGTTAAAAATGTTATACAGTCACATTCTTTCATTAAATTTGTATATTTTACACTTTTGTCATTTCTATACATTTTTAATATTATTATATACAGCCCTCAATAAATAAATATATTTTCTCTACGCAATATAGTATTCTTCCACTATCGAATTAGTCAATATTTCGACTAATCGAATTAATAATTTTCTACTAATCTTCACTGACTCACTTTTCTTTAATAGAATTAGCAGAATTTCAATAATAATTAGTGTTTTGGAAATTGATTTCCGAGAAAGACAGTCGCAAATTTGTAAGCCCCTGAAACACGAAACTTAGAATACGGAAATTTTTGGAATAGATTCAGCCCAAGAGCTGCAACTAACAGCAATTTCTGAATATTAGGTTCCTTTAAATTTGGGTCTTACCAAAAGATTGATATTTTTGAGTCAATCAAGTATTTACAGCTGAACAATGAGTGGAAATCGCTATTACTAATTGAAATTTTTTGTAAACCTGAGAAGATCTTACGCAACATCTTCCACAATCAAAAACTCATTTATAAAAATAATTAGCTGATTTATGATGTGTTTCCTTTCCTAAGTTGTAAAATATCGAGTAAATGAAGAACCTATATGACTGAAAATGTTTTCTTATTTGTATCCTACATTTATTATCTTTCTAGGAGCATAATTTTTTCAAAAATATTTCTATCTATTTCTATTTCTAAATCGTAATAAAGTTAAATCTTTTTATTGTTATTTCATGTTTTTCTCCTCAACTGTTTTGTTAAAAAAAATCACCCATTGCACGAGCTTCGGATTATGTGCATTTAGATTTTTGAAACGTTCTTGAAAACTAAAAATACTATATCATATAAGTAAATTTGAAGAATCATTCCTAGCGTCCTTTAAATATTGGGTTTCTTTATAAGCGTTATTTGCTAACATTTTTCTCTAGAAATACTTCTAATTCATAGATGAACCAATTCAATTATTTAGAGGGTATTATTTTTTAGGAAAGATGCATAAGACGATATCAGCTACGAATAAAGATTAATGCGAAATAAGGAGCAAATATTAAAATAATGAAAAATAATATTTGTATAGAAAATTGCAATTATTTAGCCAAATTTGTACAAATTATTTGGCCTGGATAAGTATTAGCTTGAATGAGTATGAATTTGAGTGCCTACGGAAGGTTCTTTCAATTGAATAGCTTTTTTCCTCATGCAAAAAATACATTAACGTCTCTCTAAATCAAAATTGGTAAAATTTAACTGATTACTAGTGAAATTTGACAGATTCGATTAGCGAAAAGTGAGCCACCAAAGATTAGTAGAAAATTACTAGTTTGAGTAGTCGAGATATTTCATAATTCAATAGTGAACAATTGATTGATTGGTAAACAAAAATTCATTCAGGACTGTTATAATAATTTTAAAAAATGTTATAAACATGGATAACAAGAAAAATCTAAAAGTTTCATAAAACTACACGATGGTGTAACAGTTTTCACTCCATTAAAACAATAAGAAGGCCATATTGAGAAATTTGTACCGTGATCTAGTTTATTTTAATTATCAAAATATTGCCTTCTGATATTATACATTTTCATGGTCTTCATGCACTACTTTTCAACAGAGTTCTGTTTTCAATTTTCAACATATTTTTCGGTTGTACATTTTTTGATTCTCCATAGAAAATTGAAATCATTTAGCAAAATTTGTAAAAAAAATTTGCCTTAAATAAGCATCAGCTTGAATAAGTATGAACTTGAGGCCTAAAGAAGGTTATTTCAATTGTATAGCTTTTTTTTCTTATGCAAAAAATACTTTGAGGTCTCTATAAATTAAAATCGGTAAAATTTGACTAATCACTAGTGAAATTTTACAGTTTCGATTAGCAAAAAGTGAGCCACTAAAAATTAGTTGGAAATAATAATTTAATATGTCGAGATATTTTCTAATTCAGTAGTGGAAAACTAATTGCTTGGTGAAAAAAATTATTTGGGACTTTATATCATAATTTAAAAAAAGTTATGAGCATGGAAAACAATAACAAGTCCATACTGAGAAATTGTTAACGTGACCTAGTTTTTCTCCAATTTAAAAACATTTCCTTCTAATTGTTCAAACAAAGTTAAGAAAAATAATAATTTTTTACAATCTGAAAATGACAAGGGTCTTCATGCGCTACTTTTCAACATAATTATTTTTTCGATTTTCAAAACATTGTTTGGTTTTACATTTTCCTAACTTTCCATAGAAAATTGTAATTATTTAGCAAAATTTGTAAAAATGATTTGCCTCGAATAAGGATAAAAAAAACCCATAAGTGAAAATTGGGTTTTGCGAGTTTCTGGAGCTAATTACGATTTTTCGCGGCTTTTAAATATAAGTTGTTTCTAATACATAAAATACTACTTTACTCTGATAATTAGATGTTCACATAAATTGTTCAAACAATTTGTTATTGTTTTTCACAATTTTCTCTTAGATTAGAGTTAGAAAGTCGCGGTTTTTTCCTAATTATTCAACTTATTTTCAACTTTTCAGTTAGGTCGAGACAGTAATCATTTAAACTTAACAGAAATAATTGTTTAAACAATTTATTATTTTTCTATAATAATATTCTCTTAGAATAACGCTAGAAAGTTTCAGTTTTTTCTAAAATTCTCCACTTTTGGTCCTCTTTTGAATTAGAGGAAGAAAATAATCAAATAAAGTTGACAAAAATAATTTTTTAAACAATTGATAATTATTTTTTTTTCATATTCCCTTTAGATAATGCTAGAAAATTGCGTTTTTTTCTGAAATGTTCAACTTTTTGTCTACTTTTTACTTAAAGTGTGGTAATAATGATTAAAATTCAAGAAACTTAATTGTTTAAACAAATTATTATTGTTCATAACTATCTTCTACTATAGTAATGCTAGATAGTTGCGGTTTTTCTTAAGTTTTCCACATTTTGTCAACTTTTCGTTCAGAGCGAGATAATAATTAATACAATTTAACAAACATAATTGTTTAAACAAATTCTCAGCTTTTCTTTGACTTGTTATTTAGGAACAAATAATAAGTATTGATACTAATTCATACAAGAAGACTCTCAGTAGCTACTTTAAGGAAAATTCACATGTTTGTTCATAACTAAAAAGTCAAAGCAAAGTTAAAAATTTCAGAAAAAACCTCAACTTTCTAGCGATTATCTAAGAGAATATAATTATAAACAGTAATTAATTGTTTAAACAATTAGGTATGTTAAATTGCATTAATTATTACCTCACTAATTGACATAATGTTAAAAAGTATAAAAGTTCAGAAAAAGCCGCAAATATCTGGCATTACTATAGGAGAAAATAGTTATAAACAATAATAATTTGTTTAAAGAAGTATGTTTGTTATATTGCATTAATTTTTACCTCGCTCTAAGTGAAAAGTGGACAAAAAGTTGAATATTTCAGAATAAAACCGCAACTTTCTAGCACTATTTAAGGAGAATATTATTAAAAATAATAATAAATTGTTTGGGAAATTATTTTTGTTAACTTGAATTAATTTTAATCTCACTTTAATTAAAAACTGGACAAAAAATGGACAATTTTAGTAAAAACTGCAACTTTCTAGCATTATTCTAATAGAATACTATTATAAATTAAAATACATTGTTTAAACAATTATTTTTGTCAAATTTAATTGATTATTGTCTCGCTCCAACTGAAAAGTTAGAAAAAAGTAAAAAAATTAGGAAAAACCTCGACTTTTCTATCTCTATTCTAACAGAAATTTGCTAAAAACAATAATGAATTGTTTAAACAATTTATTTAAACATCTAATTATTATTTGAATGTCGTATCTCATGTATTAGAAACAACTTGCACCAGAAAATCCGCAAAAAATCATAATTAGAGCCAAAAACTCGCATAACTCAAATTTTCACTTATGATGTTATTTTGCCACCCTATAAAACAGACTTATGGGGGTGACATTTAAAAAGTATTTATTCATTTATATTCTATATATTTTATTATATTTTATTTTTATTTTATGGGAAAACGTATTAAACTTCATGAGGCTTGCGGAACCTCTACACATCATTTTTTTTAGAAAGGTATTTTTTGTGTGGATTTGAACAAATTTGGGGGCGATATACATGAAAATTTGAGAAAAAAAATTTCCAGTGCATTTTTACACCACGCTAGTCTACACTCAGAAAAATGTTTGAATCACACAAACATTTACTTGACCCCATATCAGAGATAGAATTTGTTTGATTTCAATAAAATTTGTTTGAGTTAAACAATAGTGTGTTTGAATCAAATAAATTTTATTTGAATCAAACAAATATTTGTTTAATTCAATAAAATATTTTTATCTCACAGAAAGAATTTATTTGATTTAAACAAACATTTTTCTGAGTGTAAATGAGTTTATTTTCATCTTATATCTTTTTTTCTTACACAAAAGATATCTCATTGCCTCTCTGAATCATAATTGTTAAAACATAACTAATTACTAGCGAGATTTCACAGATTTTATTACGGAAAAATGGGCCTTCAAGTATTAGTAAAAAAATTACTAATTCGATTGGTCAAGGTATTTCCTAATTCAATAAAATTAATATTTATTTCATTATTATTAAAATTTAATTTTGAAATTAATACTATTTCTAATAATTTTGTATTATAAATAAAATTATATTAAATAATTTATTTCAATAGTAATATTTTTAACTTTTTACTAGTAAATAGTAATATTTTTAATATTTTTTAATAGTAAACATATTGTCACAATTTATATTCTGAAATAACATAATTTTCCTTTTTCTACATTTTCTTGGTTTTTCGTTAAAATCAGAACTATATTAATAGAACCCAATAAGAAAATTCCACTATTTTTGTTGAACCCTTTTGTTGATGGTTCGTCCTTTTTGTTAGAAAATTGATCCTTTCGGATTGAAAATTCACCTTTCGGTAGGAAAGTCGTCTTTTTCGGTTGAAAGATAATTTTTTTTTATCCTAAAACTCTACTATTATATCAAAAAAATGAGTATATTGTGCTGACATTTTTGAAAATGGTTTAAAATATATAAGGACAAGCCTGTCTCGCCAACTTAAATTTTTATATTGTTTAAATAATACAATTTTATTAGTTCCATTTTAGCCAGACACTAAAAAATTAATCTTTTTTTTTAATTCACCTCCTTGGTTGAAAATTTAACTACTCCATTTACAAAAAATCTTCTTGGTTAAAAAATCATCTTTTGCGTTGAACTTTTTTGTTGAAAATTATTTTTTCTTATGATTCATAATTTTAGTTACAAATTCAGCTTTATAGTTAAAAATGTTACTATTTTGTTGAAAATTAATTTTTCTTAGTTGAGAATGTATTTTTCAACTAACAATGTATTAATTTCATTTTTGGTTGGAAATTGATATTTTTTATTGAAATTCATCTTTTCTGGTAGAAAATTAATGTATTTGGTTAAAAATTCGACTTTTTGATTGAAAATTTTTCTTCTTGGTGAAAAATGCATTATTTTTGATTAAAAAAGCAACTGTTTGGGTTTAAATTAATCAGGTTTGGTTGAAGATACAACAATTTGTTAGAAAATTAAACTATTCGGTTGAAAATAAAGTTTTTTTTGAAGAATTAAAATATTTGTATAATAATTTTACTTTTGCCTAGAAAATTAACTTTTTTGTTGAAAAATTATATTTTTGAGTTGAAAATTCAACCATTTGTAGATATTCCGTCCTTTTGGCTTTAAAATTAAACAATTTTGTTGAAAACTCGTGTTTTTTGGTAGAACATAAAAAAATTCATTTTTTTTTCATTCACCTTCTTGGTTTAAAATTTAACTATTCCATTCAGGAAAAAAATCTTCTGGGTTAAAAAATCATCTTTTGCGTTGAACTGTTTTGCTGAAAATTATTTTTTTTTTTAGTTTAGGATTTATTTTTTAACCAACAATGTAACTATTTTATTTTTGGTTGAAAATTCAAATTTTCAAATGAAAATTGATCTTTTCTGTTTGAAGATTCATGTATTTGGTTAAAAATTCGTCTTTTTGGTCGAAAATTAATCTTCTTGGTGGTACATGAATTTTTGTTGATTAAAAATGTAACTGGTTGGGTCTAAATTAATCAGATTTGGTTAAGGATTCAACAATTTGGTGGCAAATTAAACTGCTCAGTTTGAAATTAACTTTTTTTTGGTAAAAATTCATACTATTGGTATAAATTTAACTATTTAGTTGAAAATTAAACTATTTTTTATGAAAATGTAACTGTTTTGTAGAAAATTAATTTCTTTATTAAAAAATAATCATTTCGGGTTGAAAATTCAACCGTTTTGTAGATAATTCGTCTTTTTGGCTTCAAAATTCAACTAACTATGAAAATTCAACTGTTTTAGGTGAAATTTAAATCTTTTTCCTTTGACAATTCGACCATATGATTCAAAATTTATTTTTGTATGTTAAAAATTTAAGTATTTAGTTAAAAATAAACCATTTGACTAAAAATTCGTCTCTTGCTTGCAAGTTGAACTATTTGGGTTTAAATGCTATTTTTTTGGTTGAAAAATATTTTTTTTATTTCAACAATTTATTGAAAACTCATCTTTGTATGTTGAAAATTTAACAATTTGTTTAAAAATTCAATATTTTGTTGAAAAGTAATCTTTTCTGCTTGAAAAAAATTTGAAATTTATTAATTTCAATCTAAAATTGTTCTATTTCGTTTGTAACAAATTCTATGTTAAAAATGTAACAAGATTAAAGAGCTGGTCTTTGAATATTGATTTATTTCTTGGTTGAAAATTAACTTTTATGTTGAAAGTTCATCTTTCAGGGTTCGAAAATCAAATATTTTCTAAAAAAATCGACTTTGTAGCTAGAAAACTCAACTCTTTTGTTGAAAATTCGTCCTTTTGGGTTGAAAATTCATCTTTTTGGTTCAAAAAAATGTATTCCCCTATTTTCTTATAAACCGAATTAATTATTTGAAAGTTATAATAGTAAATTATAGCTATATAAAACTAAATTATATGTTTTTATTTAGAAAAATTTCTTCACTTCAAAGACCACACTTTCAAATTTTGTTACATCAGTAAAAAACTACATGCTTAATCGCAATAAAGATGAAACATTTTATTGTTATTCCTGTTTTAATCGTAAACTATTTTGTCTTCAGATGATAATTTCTTACATATTGCACGACCTTTAAATTATTTTTATTTCGGCGATTCCTTGAAAATGTGCTCATCACGGTACGTATACGCTAATAATGCTATATAAGGTCAGTGTAACAACGGTTATCTTTTTCCAAATATTGTGTTTCTTGTCGGATCTCGTTATTCAAGGAGCTTCTCTCAGAATGAAATCTTGATTGGAAAAAGGTTGTATTCAGAATAATTAAAAAATTTCAAGATGACGGGAAAAGTGGCACTCATTTTCCTACTAAGTAAGTAATTATCTAAAAAAATGACATACTTTTTATGATGAAGTTTTATTAAAAAATTAAAGTATATAAATGTAGGATTCATGAAAAGATCTTTTTATAACATATACTGAAGATAAATTAATTACTGAGGAATAATTGAAAACGTATCAATCGACTATATCATTTTTTATATGTTACTTTGAATATAATATTATCTATAGAGTCACAAATTACCGATATCGGCTGATACATTTCTTTTCCGCCTTCTTGTTTTTTGTTTAAAGAAAATACCATGCTGAAATTGTGGAAAAAGACAGATAATTTATCAGAGCACTCTGTCCAGTACATTAGAGTTTGTAATTTGTTAAAAAAAATAATTTTCAACTGAGAATGTAATTGAGGACAAAGCTTTAGTTATATCCACTTATTTTATCCAGAGTAAAAAAGCCCTGATCTCATTAATTTCTTACTTAAAGATAATTAAAATTGCATCACTGAAACAATAAAACATTGCAGACAAAAATATTTATCTAGCCTAACTGTGAATATTTTGTATAATTTTATAATTAAGCTTGATCTCACTTTATATGAAATAGAATTTGGAATAAATAAATGTATTCACACTTTTAAAGCGATTGGAGCCTTATTCTCGGTCTCCTTTGCAATGTGGTCAGGGTTAGCTGAACCGGTGAGTTTTACTTTACTCAGTAAATTACAATGTAAAATTTTACTTCAAATTTCTGTATTATATATAATGCAAGATGTCATGACAATTATATGGAATTTTTTTGTAATTAAAATGATGAAACTGTAAAAACTTTCCTAATTCAATTAATATTTCTTATAGATTGATCCGTGTGATATATTATGCCAAGTAAGTGAACAAAATCTTACACGGACTTTATTATGTGGAAAAATAATTCGTTTTCCCTAAAATCCCAAACTAAAAAATAAAATCTGTTTTTAGGTAAGACACTATCGTGCCGTTTGCGGAACTGATGGCAAGTTTCATCCTTGCGTGACCGCTTGCAAAAACCGTATGTTGTGAAGAAAGAAATTGTTCTATTTTCTAAGCATTAGTTATTTGAATATCTGAAAATACCGATAGACGAGTTACGCTCAACCTGGAAGGGGTTTAACTTTAAATGATTCAATGCGAAATATTTCAGTTTTTTATATTTATTTATATTTAAAATACAACATTGTTCAGAAGTACACCAGAGACTCGATAGATGAACAATCTCGGGGGTTGTCTGAAAATGGCCTTGTTCATATAACGCGTACAGCGAAATGTAAACAGGCAGGGCCGCCTGTACCGTTCCCATAATATTGCGCAATCTACTTGACTGAGTAGTATAGTGCATGCGTCCCTTCAGAGGCGGAGTCGCAACCGTTTCTCGCTCCGTCCCCTGAGAAACTGTATCGACCAGCAATTCTAGGAATTCATATAACGCGTCCGATCGCGCGTTCAAATAGTGAGTCTCTGGTGTAGTAGATTTAACAAAATATATGATTATTGGATTGGAATAATATGCTCAAATTATAACAAATATTAATAACTATTTCAGATATTCCACTAGCATATGAGGAGTACTGTTCTGCCACGAGTTCAAATTAACAGCCATAATCTGAATTGGAGGTGCCGGATAAAATTATTTTGTTTGTAGACTGCAGTGGAAGAATAATGTTTTTACTTCCTCAAATTGTAAATTAAGTCATTTGAAACTTTCCATCGAGAAATACGTGTGTTAAAATGTAATCTGCCTAATAAAACACTGAAGTGGAATCATATCAAATGTTTCATCATTTCCCTTGCTTACAATGTTGATTATAATTAGTGCCAACTCATTCATGCATTTACCAAATAGTATATTCTAGTATATTCACCAATGACAAACATGACAAACAATAGTTACATCTGCGAAAATTAATTATATTTATTCGAATTCGATTTTGAATTAAATGAAAAAAAAGTATTCCAGATCAACATAAAGAATCTTTTTCTTATTCATATTAAATTCAATGTGTGTGAAAAATAATGATGCGTGAGATTAGGAAGTACGATCCTATATTATAATTATAATTTTGTTGTATTTAATGACAATTAATTGCAAAATAAAATTATTATTGCTTCCTGATAGAGGAAGCTTTGTAACGGTAACAATTTAGAATATGTTTGAATTAATTTAATTAAATTTCTCAATTTAAAAATGTCTAATAGAATGTTCTAAGCAATTGTCTGAACGTGTGTGTGTTGTGTTTTCAATACTAATATCTTGAAACTGACCGATGGATTTCTAAACATTTTTTAGCACTTTATAATATTTCAAAAATCTGTTTTTCATAGTAAAACTTTTTCATTAAGATAATTCAAATTTGATGCAAGAATATAAAAGATACTTTGGTTTGAGAAAAATCGACTGACCTATAATATTAATACATTTTATTAAAGAGTACGGAAGTTATGGTCATTTACATTATATTAAAAATCGATTTTTATAGTAGAAATTTTCTCATTCTCATAATTTGAAGTTCATGCGAAAATAGAAAAGATGTGTTGATTTGAGACGAATCAATTGACCTATAATATTGATACATTTTATTGAAGAGCAAGGATGAAGCTGTGGTAATGCATAATATTCGAAAAAACGGTTTTTTATAGTAAAACTTTTTTTATTAACATAATTCAAATTGATGCAAGAGCGGTAAAGATTCCTTGACTCGAGGCAAATCGATTGACCTATAATATTAATACACTTTATTGAAGAGTAATTTATAATAATAATAGTACAATAGTAATTTATAATATCTGAAACATCTATTTTAAACAGAAAAACTTTCTTCATCAACATAATTCAAAGTTGATGCAAGAATTGAAAAGATTTTTTGATCATAAATTTCCAAACAAAATAATTCTGACAATTTTGGTAAAAGAATCATAAAGCTGGGAATGGGATAGGACAGAACTTCCCCTTTCCCTTTTCCAGCTCGAAAAATTACCATTTTTGATACGAAATTTGATTTCTCCCATTTGTCATTGTATTAAAAATTGTTATGTATATAATATTTACAGAAAAAAACTTAGATTTAATATTATTTCACGGATTTCATGGAATTTTAAGAGTCCAAAAAAATTAATAAAATTAGATAGAATTTCCCAAACTTTATTTATAATTATTCATAAATATTTAAAGGATTCTCGCAGGATTTCAGTAGATACAAAAACATTTCCAAACATTTGATAATATTTCATTAAATTTAAAAGAATCAAGGGTTTAAATATTATTTGAAGGATTTTAAGAGATTTTCTAATATTTTAGCGATTTCACAGGATTTCAAAAGTTCCATGCGGTTTTAAAGAATTTCCTTAAATTTGGGAAGATTTTGAAAAATTTCATATAATATTTACAGAATTTTAGGACATTTTATAATACTTGAATGTATTTCAGAAAATTTCCAAATATTTCAAAGGATTTTTTTATGAATTTGAAGGGATTTCATAAGATTTTCGAGAGTTTCAATAATTTAAAGGAATTTTAAAGGCCCTTAATATAATATTTGAATGAATTCCCCAGGATCTCAAAGTATTTCATAAGGCTTTATATATTTCAAGAAATATCATCAGATTTCATGTAATTTTACGGGATTTTGTAATATTTCAAAGAATGTATTTACAAGAATTGAGGGATTTCTTAGAATTTCAATGTTTTGACTAGATTTTTTATTGTTTTGTGACATTTTTACTGTTTTCTTGAAAAATGTCGGATTTACCCCTATCCGTGGTCGAAACGTTTGCTAACTTAATTTTTATGAAATGCACGTTTGTTAATTAAATATACTCGTAAGACCCTAATGCCAATATAAAAATTCTTCATCATAAGATTTTTTATTGTTTGAAGGTATTTCCAAAGATTCAAATTTTTTTTTAAAGATTCAGATCAATAATAATTTGAAGGGATTTCAAAGAACTTTAAATATTCGAATGCATCTCTAAGAACTATAAGTAATTTTCAAGAGTTCTGACAAATTTCAAGGAATTTTCAAGAGATTTAATGATTTTACGGTATTTAAACAAATTATCATGCGGTTTTAAAGAATTTCCTAGAATTTCAGAAGATATATAGAATAGTTTGATAGGACCTATATGGTTTTAGGATATTCTAAAAGATTTCATGTGACTTTTAAAGGATTTTAACGGATTTTATCAGATTTTAGAGCTTTTTAAAGATTTCAAGGGGTTTTAAATGCTCTCGAGGTATTTTAATCAATTTTCCAGGATTTCAGGAAATATGATTAGATTTCATTGAATTTCCTGGATCTTATTTATCATGTTCATGTGATATAATTTATTGTTATAATTTTTATTATTTTAAGGAATATTTCTAGCCTGGATTAACCTATGAATCAAGTGTTTTACAGGCTAGAAGTACATGTTTTCATTAATATTTTCTTCATAATGTCACCACTTCTGTTCTAAGGAAAAAGGCAGTAACTGCAGAAAATCGAAAAATCAGTTTTTTAAATCACTGAATTCGTTCAAGAGAGATTTATGGATCTCTCTAAATAATTTGCATGAATTGTTAATATTGTTTAAATCAATTATTGCATTATAAAATATATTAGCAAATATATTTATTATTTATCATAATAGGTTATGTTTTTATGATAAACTATTTATGTTATTTCGCTTGCTGCCGGTTGTTTCCTCAATTCTTTGTACATTAAAACTCTGACTTAATTGTATTGTATGAAAATATATAAATAACATGAGTATAGATATAAGTATATATATATATATATATATATATATATATATATATATATATATATATATATATATATATA
>CAKNYM010041440.1:0-19466 GCA_932195095.1 Andricus curvator
GCTTTCATATTGTGATTTGATAATAATAAAAATAAAAAAGACGAAAGAAATAAAAAAAAAGAAGGAAGGGGATTTGGTTGGTTGCCTTCTCATTTTTCTTTCCTCTTTTTTATTTTTTGACCAAGAAAGAAGGACATTTTTTTTGTAGGAAAATTTTTTTTTTCAAATTACAATAGGAGCATTTTATGGTGATTGTCCAAATTTTATCGTTGGATTCTTGTTTTAATTTCAGGAATTCTATACATTTACTTGAGTATTGGACGTTAAATAGAATTTTGAATTTGATCTAATCTAATAAATTCTAATCCAATCTAATCTAATATATCTAATCTAATTTAAAATTCTTAAATTTCAGATCATTTTTAATACTTCAAAAATCTTAAGTTATAAATCTGAAAATGTTGCTTAGATAATAAAGTTAATTTTCCGCTAAATCCGGACTTAACAAAGCGTATCGGAGTCGGACTACGCAAAATTGTAGACCCCGCCTGAAATCAATATGTCTCATAAATAAGAAAAAACCACCCTAATTTTGTCCTCCTTTTTTCAAACCAAACCCAAAATCCCATGATAAGCGGATTTCCCTTTTCCGGAAAAAGGGACTAAATACCCCAAATCCTCTAATTCTTTTCCCATGGGACTGCAGATAACTTCCGTCCCACACCTATAGCAAAAGAGGATGCAGGGGGATTTTTTTCGATTCTGGGTAAAAGTCTATGGTTGTATACACAAGGGGAGTGCATTTTACGACTTATTTCGTCACCGTGTGTCTGTTATGTGTTCACTTTTCAGCATCCCTGTGCACGTAATACTTGAGAAATATCAACAAGACCAACATGTACTATATATGGACCATGTCACTATGGGAGTATGGAGTCATGAGGGCAATAAATGGGGCTTTTTAGTTTCAAGCAGTTTCAAGTTCACTGATATTATCCCACGGTCTCTTTATTCTCTTATGGGTATTTATAAACCCAGTACTTGTGTCTTTTGAGTTAGCCTTGAGGGTTGGGTACTTTTTTAAACTATATATAGTTGATATAATTTCAGACAGGTGGGGACTCACCATATCAAATCCCCAGAGAAACCCAAGGGATATCGTTGGGGGGCCCCTATGGTAAGCCTTTCGAGATGCTGCGGTTCAGAGAGTTCATATGACTACATTAGCGTGAATCATTTCCCTCTGATTACTAAATTGATCCAAGGTCTCCAGCACAACGTTTTCAGATTCTTATTTTGATCCAAATCTATTCAGAATTCTTTCAAACAAAATCAGGACGATTTTAAATTCCCGGTCATTTTCCGGGTTTTCCCGGTCAAATTTTTCAATTTTCCCGGGCAACTAAAAGTAACATATTCAAATTTGCCACTAAACGCAAACATTTATTTTAATTCATGATGTTCATTCTAAACATCCTTGAACAGGACAGAGCAAAAAATTGCAAATTAAATGAATTTTGAAAAAATACGTAAATTTTCCACTAAAAAATATCAATTTTCAACAAAAAATGGAATTCTTAAACTTTTAGTTGAAAAAATTATGATGCAAGAAAAAAAACGGATTTTCAAGAAAATAGTTTAATTTTCAACCTAACTGATGAATTTTCAACTAAAATTATGAATCTTCAACAGGAATAGTTGAAGGTTCCACAAAAAAAAAATTTTTAAGTTAAGTTAAAAAAATTACTTTCCACAAAAAAAAATAACTTTCAAAGAAATAGTTACATTTTCAAACAAAGTGATGAATTTTCAACTAAAATTGTCAATCTTTAACTGGAATAGTTGAATTTGAAACCAGAAAGATGAATTTTCAACTAAAATGATGAATCTTTAACTCTAATTATAATAATTGAATTGTTGACCAAAAAGTTGAATTTTCAACCAAGAAGATTAATTTCTACCAAAAAAGATGAATTTTCATCTCAAAACGATCATTTTTAAACCAAAAATTGAATATGTAATTAAATTTTTAGCCAAAAAATGAATGTTCAATCAAAAAGATGAATTTTTATCTAAAATTATGAAATATTCAACTTGAATAATAATTACATTTTTAGTTCAAATAAATAATAATTTTCAACGAAAAAATGTACAAATTTTCAACAAAATAGTTACATTTTCGGCAAAAAATTCCTTTTCATCAAAAAAAAAAGTTTTCAATCAAATAACTCATATTTCAATATAAAAAAAATCATTTATAATTACAATGATGAATCTTCAACCAAAAAAATTAATTTTCAAGAAAAGAGTTTAACATTCAACCAAGTAATTTTATTTTCAGTCTAAAAGACCAATTTTCAACTAAAATGATAAATATTTAACTGAAATACTTGAATTTTTAACTGAAAAGAAGAATTTTTAAACAAGAAGATTAACTTGCAAAGAAAAAGATCATTTTCTACCAAAAAAAAAATCGATTGTTAACCATTTGTGTGCATTTTCAACGAAATAGTTGAATTTTCAATTCAAAAAGACCAATTTTCATCCAAATTGTTGAATTTTGAACAAGAAAAGATCAATTTTCAACCAAAAATGGACATTTAAATTTTCAGTTGAAAGAATTAATTTTCAACTAAAATGTTGAATCTTCAACTGGAATAGTTGTATTTTATATACCAAAAAGATACATTTCAACCATAAAGATTAATTTTCTACAAAAAAGAAATAAATGTTCAACAAAATACTAAAAATTTTCGGTAAAAAAAATTCTTTTCATCCAAAGAAAAAAAAAAGTTTGCAATCGAATAGCTCATATATCAACAAAAAAAATTAATTTTTAATTAAAATTATGAATCTTCCACCAAAAAAAATTATTATTTCACAAAAGAGTTTAACTTTCAACCAAGTAATTTTATTTCCAACCTGAAAGATGAATTTTCAACTAAAATGATAAATATTTAACTGAAATACTTAAATTTTGAACTGAAAAGAAGAATTTTCAAAAAAGAAGATTAAATTGCAAAAAAAGATAATTTTCTTCCCAAAAAATCGATTTTTAACCAAATATGTGAATTTTCAACGAAATAGATGAATTTTCAATAAAAAAAAAAGACAAATTTTCATCCAAATTGTTGAATTTTGAACAAGAAAAGATCAATTTTCTACCAAAAATGGACATT
Source organism: Andricus curvator (assembly GCA_932195095.1). Classification (NCBI taxonomy): domain Eukaryota; kingdom Metazoa; phylum Arthropoda; class Insecta; order Hymenoptera; family Cynipidae; genus Andricus; species Andricus curvator. The sequence goes on from CAKNYM010041440.1 coordinate 3,120, forward strand.
CAAATTTTCAGTTGAAAGAATTAATTTTCAACTAAAATGATGAATCTTCAACTGGAATAGTTTTATTTTATACCAAAAAGAATAATTTCAACCATAAAGATTAATTTTCTACAAAAAAGGCGAATTTTCACAAAGTACATAAATTTTTAAAGTTTAATTTATAAATAAAAAATATCAATTTTCAACCAAATAGTTAAATTTTCATCGAAAAAGATACATTTTCAACCAAAAATAGAATAGTTAAATTTTCTGTTAAAAATCTAATTTTTAACCAAAAAAAAAATTCCAATAAAATTATGAATCTTCAATCAAAAAAATAATTTTTTAACAAAAAAGTTTAACTTTTAAAGTTTTAACAAATTACTTTCTTTATCTAAAATTTTGAAGAAGAAACTTTCAAATTGTTACAAATTCTGACTTGGAAAAGTGATTCTTTTAAATTCCTTTCTTCTAAATCCGAATGATAATTCTTTTACAAAATTATCGTTCCATGTCCAAAATTGCCTGTTCCAATTGAAATTATATTTCTTTCCGGAAACTCTCTGTCCTAAAATAAAAGCGATAACTATTTTCTAAATCCATTTTTTGAAAAAATTGAGAAAATAATTGTTCCTGTATGTTTGAAGATTGAAGCATCATCAATACGATTATAAAAAAAAAATCTAGACAGAGCGAAAAATTGCAAAAAGTTTTTCTTATAATGGAAAATAATAAAAATTCAATAATAAATTATGATTAGTAGAAATCACTTTTCTAAATTGACAAAAATTATTAAAATAATGAGAACTGGAATTTTTCTACAATCAGAAGTAAATTCCCGGTTTTTAATTAAATTCCCGGCCATTTCCCGGTCAAGTCCCCACCCTGAAAATGTTTATTTCAATTTAAAAAAATCTTATAGGATGCGGACACCAATTCTTAAATATCCTATTTCGATAGACTCCTAAAAAAAAAGTTTGACAACTTACAAAAAATATAAAGAACACTTGTATCATTTCCAGGAGGGATAAGGGACAACCATATTAATAACTGCCGAAGAAGTGACCCCATTCTAAACGACGCAATACCATAAAACAGGATTGAATAAAAAAAAGCCGGGATTGAAAGTTTGAAACCTCTCAGGATGGATTTAATCTTCCGTGCACTTGACTCGAGAGCCCATGGGCAACCTGTGCCCCATTTTCGCGATTCACACGTGAGGGGCCAAGCCCCTTGTGGGGGATACATTTTAAATAAATTTCAATTCGACTGACATCCCCTCGATCGTTTTTAACGAGCTATTGATACCCCCTTCTCATTTTGATGTGGTGCATTTCCCATCTATATGGACCATCCCCTTGCTCGAAAAGTCCAGCAAATCGAGTCCAGGAGGTCCGATCTGAACCCCGCAGCACAAAAGTGCACATGTCACACGCGTGTAAAATTGACCGAGGCGGTTTAATCGTCGAAGTCGAGCTAATATGCCCCATTATAAAGTTTGCTCTGGGAAATTTGGGGTCAAAGTGCAAGCGAGGCCGAATCGTTGTGGGAACTCTCGCATGCGATTCGACCCTTCCTCAAGACTCACATCAGACTTCAAAGACTCCACTCTTCTGCATTTTTTCTCCTTTTTTCCCTCCATGGGCAAGAAAGACCTGCAAAACTTTATTTTCAACATTCCCCGATTTTTCCCTAACTAATTTTCCAGTTTCCCTGACCATTAATGTTTATATTTTTCGCTATTAGAGTTTCTTAACTAATGTATTTATTAATAGGGAAGAGTGGTCCTATGTCGGCACCCTGGCGTTTTTAGGGATGACGTGTGTTATTTTATTTTGTTGTGTTTCAATTCCACGCCACTCGTCTCCTGTTTTTTTTAGTTTGGTTTTATTTTCACTGTATGTTTGCAGATTATTGGAAGAGACATATTTCCATCTTATAAATAAAGTTTGACAATATTCTATATGTTTTTTCACTGTAGATGGTTTTAATTTGTCCATTTACTCCTCAAACCTACATAACCTGCCCTTTTTCTTGCATTTGAGCGAAAAAATTATGTGCCGACCCAGATCCAGGGGGTGCCGACTTAGAACCACCATTTTGAGGAATAGCAAAAATCGACTTCTTCACTTTGCGCTGCATTGCGACCGCAAAAATCACTCCATACTGCTCTGAACGACATATAATTGTAGATAAAGGATCGTGGTACCCGACCCAAGGCATTAAACCACCATTAAACTCTGTTTACCCTCTGCTTTCGACAAAAAATCTGACTGTGCCGACTTAGGGCCCCCCCCCCCCTTACTATTAAAGCATTTTCATAGTTTTAGTCTGTGAAAAAAATCTCTCTTAGCTCCCCTGGGATTCGAACGCAGGTCTGGTAGTCTTATCAAGAGAGTAAGAGACTAAAAATATATTAATGTTATAATAGTATTATTAAATACCAACAATTTTACATTTTAATTTAGAAATTTTTATATTATTATTCCCACGGCTCAATTTACTTGAAAAAAGTACAAAAAAGTGACATATTTAAACCGAAAAAAGTAAACAAAAATGTTTAACTCGAATAATTATTTTTTTTAATTAATAAATAATAAATTTATAACCCAAATAGTGACTAAAAGTGGCCAATGTAAATTAATAGTATGACTAATGTTCATCTGAATTTAAAAGAATTCAAAAGAATTCGATGAAATTTATAGATAATAATTCCAGATGAACTTCAAACGAATTCAGGATAAATATATAAGACCTCCAAACAATGCAAGCTAAATTCAAAACTTTTCAAAAATATGAAAAAATTAATTGAATTCAGCAAGTTTCAAATGAGCATAGAGAAATTTAAAGGAATTCAAAAGAATTTAATGAAATACCTCAGATTTCAAGGTGAGTTTAAAAGACTTTAGGATGAATTGAAAAAAAAAATTTTAATCCATCGAATTGAGTAGAATTGATTAAATTTAGAATAATTGAAGTAAATTCAAAGAACTCAACAGAATTCCAAATGCAAAAGAATTTGAAAGGATTGAGCATAAATTCCAAATGAATTGAAATGAATTGCAAAAAATATTTTTAAATGTCTTCAAATCTTTGAAACCCTACGAAATCACTCCCTTCTTGTAATAAATCCTTTGAAATCCCTTAAAATATTATAAAATCCCATAAAGTTCTATGAAATCTGAAATTTCCTGAAAAATTTATTAAAATACCTTGAAAACTTTTAAAATCCTTTAAATTTATTGAAAATCCTCGGGAATCTTATAAAATCGTTCCATATCTTCCAAAATTCTAGGAAATTCTTTACAATAGCATGACAAATTTTTGTAATCACTTAAATCTTAAAATCATTAAAATCCTTGGAAACCCTTGAAATTTGTTTAATCTCTTGAATATACCTTTTTATTTTTCTAAATACCCTAAAGAATTTTAAACCCTTTGGAATCCCTTCAAATTATTGAAAAAAATCCCTTGGAATCTTTTAGAATTCCCTCCAAGTTTTCAAATCCTTTGAAATTTTTTGAAATCCCTTAAAACTTTTTAATGCTCTCGAAAATTACTTGGATTTTTTAAAAATACTTTAAAATCCTTTGAAATTTTTGCAATACCTTCAAGTTTTTGAAATCTATTTAGAAATGTTTGAAATCTTTAAAAATACCCTTAAATATTTCAAAAGAATTTAAGAAAATTTCAGAAAAAGGATTGAATAATGGTTAACACATTGGTTAACTTATTGAAAGAAAATTGATAAAAGTGAACTTTTTATTTTAAAAAGTGACTACAGTGACTTTATCTTCAAAAAGTGACTTTTTTAAAAATACCTGACTTTCCCTGGCCAACAAAGTTCCCTGATTCTAATGTTTACTCTTCCCGAGGAAATTATTTCAGAATGGCAAATAATTCTTAAATTTTTTTTGTAAGGTTAGTAATACACTTATTACATTCAATAAACAATAATAAGCGTATTACACCTTAATATTTCCGACTGGGATATTAACCAAAGATACGATTTTTTTCTGATTACACACAAAAAAAAACCCAATTTGTAAACCACGTTCCTCTCAAGAAATTATTTATTTTTTACAGAATAAAGAAATCCATTGGGTTACCATTGCGGGCCGAAACCTTTGATTAAATTATTAACTGCATTCAATTATTTCGGACACTAAAGCACCTTCAACGTTAAAATCTTGAACAATTTATCGAAAAATTGCGACAATTTTCAAGTTTATTCAGAAAGCATTTATAGATCATTAAAAATTGTTTTTGTACATTTTCACGGATGTTGAAAGATCTAAATTGAAAAAGGTTGGAAATAAAAATTAATGAATAATCTTGCATTTTTTAAATTGTTTTCTAACTCTTTAGAGCATTTCCATAATGGAATTATATGAAGTAATTATTGCCGTAGAATAATTGCAAAGTTTGTAATTCGAGATGGAGGACTCTTGATGAGGTATATCAAAAGGCTTATTGTCAAAATAATAATCTTGCATTTTTGGAATTGTTTTCTAACTTTTTAGAGCATCTCCATAATATCTGGAATGATATGAAATAATTATTGCCGTAAAATAATTGCAAAAATTGTAATTCGAGATGGAGGACTCTTGATGAAGTTTATGAAAAGGCTTATTGTCAAAATAAAATCCGAGGGGTGCAAAAAGATCTAGATTTTGAGATTCAGACAGAGGCGTTTTATTCTTGCGCACTTCCTGCCAATGTTTTTCTTCAGGTCTCTTTTCCATTCAGGGAAGACGTAAAGGCTAGAATTCTGATCCAGCATCCAGCCTACTCCCACAATATTCCAATGGGTACCAAAAGAATTCCTGTGTATTCTGTATTGTGGGACTTGGGGCTCTGCTTGGCTTGGATCGACCATATATTTTACGAACCACCTTATACCTACGCAGGAAATTGCTCGGTTCTGCTTTTATTTAGTTCTCATCAGTCTTGAGTCTTGAGGAATGAAAAAACCATAAAAAAGGAAGAGCATCAGAAAGCGAAGGGGGAAAAAGTCTGCTAATTTCACAAGAGTTTTTACCTTTAAATAATGAGAACCAATTATCAGAGTATACTCTAAAAGGGGCAGTCTTAAATTCTCTGATAAAAATATTGGATAAAACTAATCAAATTTTTTTAAATAATTTATTAAAACTGAATTATTATGCACACAATTCTCAAAATATCTCTGAAAATATTCATTACTAATTCGTAAGACAATCAAATTGAAAACTTGAATTTCTTTTATATTCGGTCCATGTTTTGGATTATAAAAAATTAAGTTTTCCCAAAACTAAAAATGAGTTAATGACTAAATGACTAAAAATAATTAGAAAACAAAGAAAATACAAACTTCTATATAATCCGGACTATACATTATGCAGAATGTATAAGCTCTTGAATTTGGAAATGGTATGGAAATGTCTCGAATTTGTTTATGAGCATCTATTTCAAAGTTTTCATAATATTAGAAAATGAAAATTCGAATGTAATAAAAGAAAGAAACTCAAAGTCGAACAGAAAAGAACATAAAATTATGATCAGAAAAAATTATGCAATTTGGAACGTGTTGGATCTAAAATATTACTACGATTCCAATTGAAAATAAATCAATTTTTAATGAAAAATTTCCATTTTAATTTTTTAATTCTTGAATTCTGTACGATAAAACACCAAATTCTGTTAAGAACATTGAATTGTTAGGACTTTGTTATTAAATTGAGAAATAATTGTTAGTGGCTTTTGGGTCCAAAATAATTAAATTCAATTAATTAACAATTGAAGCAAACATTTCGGCACCCGATGGTGGCCCTCTTGTCAGTGGATTTATTGATTCTTTTCTGTATCTCACGCGATTTTTATATTAAAATATAAAATTAAAATTAATATACAAAATGTATGTATTTCATAGTATCTATTATGAAAAATAATAGAAAAGAAACGCAAGGACAATATTTTTGATAATTGAAGAAAGTTGATATCTCAACTTCAGAATTAACTTACAATATTTGTGTTCGAAAATACCAATTTACGGTGAAAAATGTTAGCATAAACTGAAATGGTTCAAAAATTATAAATTTTTTTTTTAATCTATAACGAATTCCGGTGAAAACGCAAGCAAAACCTAAAATTATTTTTAAAACTTTACTCTTTTTTGTCATTCAACAATTTTGTATTAAAAGTATCGATTTTCAATATAAAACCTCAACAAAACCAAAAGTTATGATGTTATGATGTTGTGATGATGTTTTAAAGTTAAAAAAAAAAACAATTTTCAACAAAAAACACTAGCATAGCTAGCATAATAAAATGAAAAAGTAGACCAAATTGTAAATCCTCTTTGAAATTTAATTATTTTGATTTAAAATAATAGTTTTCCGGTGAGAAACGATAACATAACATTGAATTCTTCAAAAATTGTAAATCCTCCTTAAAAACTCTATCGATATTTCCGGTGAAAACCGGAATTTTTCGTGAAAAAAAGGCTTACAAAACCAAAAAACGTAAATTGTTGAAAATTCTTTATCTTTAAAGTCTCATAATTTTGTATTAAAAATACCCATTTCCGGTATCAAACGCCTAAATTTCTTTAAATTTTGGGAAAGGGTTAAAAAAATATAAAATCACGTCTATCTAGCCCATTTGAACTTTCATTTTATATAAATAATGCAATTTTATACACTCTATTTTGATTATGCCCTAGGGCTCTAAAGCCCTGTACTCAGTTACATTCCGAGTTAAAAATTAATTAAAATAGCACTTTTCAAACAAAATAAAAACTCAAATAGACCAGACAGACGTGCCCTTATATATTTGAAACCATTTCACAAAACTTCAAAACAATGTTTACATTTTTCAAACTATAAAGCCACCGAATATAAATCATGTAATTCGACACGTGACCATATGTTACATGCTCTCAAAAAGCACACATGTTTTTTCTCAATTCGCATAGTATTGAAAAAAAACAATTACTTAAGCCTTAGTAATGAAAACCCAATCAGGGTTTCAACTAAAAAGATTGCGAGATTTTTGAGATATATCGTTACACGACTTTTTTTTAGATAGGATTTTCTTAATTTGAAAAATATTTGTACTTAAAATCCGATGAGTTTTAAACTATAAAACTCCTTTTTCCCGTAAAAAATCTAAAAACTCCAGTGAGTAATATTTCCAATAGAGTATTCCAAATCTAAAATCGACAAAAGAATCCAGTGGATGGATCGTTACTCCGTAGCAAACATATAGGGAGGGTAGGCCACTGGCGATCTAGCATTCTGGCATCAAAACCGAAAAAAAGAAAATTCCTATTGACCCCAAGAACGAAAGATCCTACCTAGCAGCTGCCCAAAATGGTCCTGATTCCCTATAGTCCTAACCTATACATAGCGATCCTATAAAATATAAATCGTAGAATATGCCTATCCCTAAGGAAACACGTGCCAGCCACATGTTGCACAAAAGGAATCTTCCTCGTCCTTTCGACCCACGTAAGTCGTCTTTACAAAGGACCTTCAGGAACCCCATAATGATTCTTTTCGGGGGTTAGTCGAGGGGTCTACTTTTACAGTCTCCAGTCTGCACTGTCTACACAGGCAGCTGTTTTATGTCCGAACATCGAAGACATCAAACCTACGATCAAAAGTACACAACACAGACTCGAAAGAGCACACAATACTATCTTATCCAGGAAACGACAAAAAAAATTACCAACACCATAAATGATTATCTTGTTTCTTGTAAGTGCGGCTTTAAAGACACACATGTCACGTACATAAAAATCGATCTCATTTCCAGACTCCGAGACTGCCAACAGTCAACACATTACCTATTTTTATTATTCTCTCCCTAGCTTCGATCCTAGCGTATCTAAATTAGTAGATTCCTTGCGAAAGGTCAGGACAAAAGCCATGTGACGTACCAAAATCGATTCCTGAATATCACGTCATTTTATATTGAGATAGGCACTTTATTCTTGGTATAGTGTTTAAATTTAGAATAATTTTTTTAGATTTCTCACTATTCAAATTTGTTGAAACTAGATTCAAATCGAATTCAATTTTCTAATCATTGACTGGAAAATTTAAACGTTAGAAATTGAAGAATTTAAGGTGTATGGTCGTTGCCGTACCCAAAAGTTTTCTAGAAATGATATCATCAATCATTGCTTATGAAAGAAAAAGCATTCTTTTGTATGAAAACAAATTTAAACGTACACAAAATAATAATTTCAACAACAGTTATTGTACTGTTTCGATTTGAGACATAGAAAAATTTACTTTCAAAACCAGTATAGTTCCAACCATTCAACCATTTGTCAAAAATGGTTGAAAAGCTGTAGTAAGAACAAATTCAATTGCAAAAAGCATTGTTAAAATAAATTGTCTCAGTAAGTTTTAAAACTTTTTCACTAAAAATAATGTGTTTTCTTTGAAATGTCATCATCAGTAATATTATTTTGATTCTGAAAATCGTAGAAAAACTATTTTTTCAGACCAATTAGGAAGAGTCATGTGAAAAGTTAAACTATTCCAGTTATAAAATGTTTCTATTAACATGAACGAAAAATTAGAATCCAATATGTAATCCTTGAAAAGCCCTTTTCATTTGTATTAATTAATATTGTACAAAACATTGTTGATAAACTAGCATGCATCAGTTGAATGAAAGCCATGTAATTTTTAAACCAGACTTCTATAGCAACCCTGGTATTCGAATTAAATTTAAAGGAAATGTGTTGAAATTCAATAATTATTTACTAAACATAAAAAAATTACAAATCTTAAGCACTCGAACCATCGAATATGTGACCTATGAAGCTATAGAATTCGAAACCAGTCACTTCAATAAGGAAAACACGAAAGGGGCAAAACGCAATAAGGAAAACATGAAAGGGGCAAAACCGAGGGCAAAACGCAACAAAAAGAAATACTTCAACTTTAGCCCGAAGAATTTATAAGACTAATCGCATTAGTCATTTTGAAATAGGGAAAAAAGGAATCTTTTCGCATATGGATTTGCATTCGGTCGGGTGTCAAGGGCGAGCAAAGTTTCGGGACAAAGGCGGAATTATTTCGAGAACTTAAAAGTGGTACGCGTGTGTCCAATCAGGCCACCCTATACATCTCCAAATGCATATACATATACATATAGATATAGAGAATTGAGACCGGGTGGAAGGTTCTTAAGAAGGAACACGTGGTTGCAACCATCTGTTGGCACATCTATACCCAAAACCTAACCCAAGCCAGTCCCTTTTCAAGAGACGCTTCTTCGTTTTATTTTCCAGCTCTATAATATCAATCGGATGTTTTTTCCGTCGCAAAAGAGTAGCTTTCCTCTTCGATCCTCAATCGAAGCAAACATATTTTCCACCTCGGTGCATTCGCATCAAGAAAGGAAGTTTCGCTTCGAAAACCACTGATTCGAGATCAAAGCATTTTCCTAGATATAAACGGATTTATGTTTGAAAAAAGATTAACAAATAGCAATCTACTACTTTCAAACGGAAAATCGATTAAAGTTTAAAAATAAGTCAGAAGATAAATCGTTTTATGGGAAGCTAATTTCCGATTTCAGTCCCCATTTCAATCTGGTGTTCATTAGGGGAGATTTAAGACATAGTCACAAGCCGTGTTTTTGTCAGAGAGAATTTATTTTTACTGTCCTCTCATGTAGCTGATGGATTTTTCTACCATTTTTCTACAGCCTGAAATAACGATATTAGGTGAAAATATGTGGGATCGCGTAGGGTCGAAATTGCAAGACGAATCTTCCCAACTGGCACGTTTTCAATGTCGGAACTTTGTGTTTAGGTAAAAGGTGTTCCGTGCAGGTAAAATTTTTCTACGATCCAAACTACCTGACCCACCTGGCCTTCTCGATTCGGAGCAGCCAAAGTTTCTCCTACGTCTGTTTTGTATAGGGTAAATCGAATTTCGAGGAACCCGTAAGGGGCGAATCACCACTACAACATTCAGCAACCATCCCTGAGACGAGAAAAAAAACTCCTTTTAAAAATTTTCCAATTAATTTTTCCTTTAGAACCCAACACTATTTCAGGATTTCAATATTATATCTCAAAAGGGAGGGGGGGTGAACCAAATTTAATTTCAAGTTCCTTACATATGGGACTTTCCGACTGATTTTATTGTAGTTTGTAATCCCACGGACAATTTACGACCAAAAACAAAATAATCCTAATTTTCACTTTTTTGTTAATACTATGAATGATTTATTATGAAACCTAGGATGTCAACAGAAAACATTATGGTATCTAGTGCTAAGGAATGCTTTCAACATTAATGCTATCTGTTAACATCCTAAGTTGCAGAATATTTATATTTATGATATTAACAAGATATGTGAAAATTATAATTTATTTTTGCATTATTTTGAAGATGAAAATCAAGTTTTTTCAAAATGAGGAACAAAAGAAAAAAGGCTTTTCAACTAAAATAATGATCAACCAAGAAAATACCAAGTAGGTGAATACTTGAATCCACAACCAAATCAGATTAATTTTCAACCAAAAAGTATGACCTTGCAACTAAATTTTCGAAAACATAATAAAATTAACTTCAACTTCAGATTATCGAAAATTCCCTGATACTATCATACTCATTTCGAAAATCTCATACGCAAGAACCTTACAATGAAATTAAAAAAAAAATGTATTTTCAAACACTTTGAACATAAAAGTCGACTTTTTCAAAAAGGGTCTAATGGATTTTCTTTTTGTTTTTAGTCTTAAAAAGTCAGTGGGATTATAGACTATCATAATCAGTAAAAAAATCGTATACGCAAGGACCTTGCAATCAAAGTTGGTTCAGCCCCCCCCCCCTCCGGTATCTGCCTTTTTATGTTCCAAATCTAGGATTCGGAGGAGCGATATTTCAAAATCGATCTAAGCCCTGGGCTTAGGAAAAAGTGCGACTTTTTTCGAGTGCATTCACTTGACATGAATTTCGCTGTAGCTGAGGGAAATAACCGATGTATTTGCATCCAAGCAGGTCAACGGTGCGAACCTGAATGCTCGGCTTAAGACTTCATATTCAAGAGCTTTGACGGCAAGATATTGCTTATCCTCGCGATTTTACCTCCGAAGATGTTTTCCAACATTTTTATCCGAGAGTTGCAAAGAAAATTAAAAATTGAGAGAAGAAAGAAAAAATTGAAATTCAATACCGTACAAATGGTGTTGATTGGCCCCTGTGGGAGAACCCGGCTCACCGGCAACTTTATTTTTTATAATTATTTATCTCTTTCTCTGAACAGAAAATTTTAAGATTAGCATCTTTTTCACAAATGATAAACTTTATTTTAAATCTTGTTTGGTACATTTTCTATATGCGGGTTTCCTTCTCGGCACTTTTCTTTACTTTCTTATGAGTGAGCGGCTTAGCCCCACAATGTGGGTTAAAGTCGCTCCCACTTCAAGGGATGATAAATAGTTGTTAATGAATCAAATGTATGTTTGTGCTTCAGAATACGAAAGAGGGCCAGATTGAGATTATATATTTGAATCATCAATACCTAATATAAATTCCTTCTTGCCCCTTATTGTAAAACTCCAAAGAAACAAGCCGCTTAGCCCCATTTTACAATATTCCTAAGAATAAAAAATGGAGACCAAGAGGATGATAGAACCTGAAAATGGAAACTTGGATGAGAACTTGATAATAAAAAGAAAAAAAATTGGTTCAACATCCTGTCGATTATGAGGCATTATGTTTCACCATCAGGTATAAGAAAGCCTAGATCCAGAACTTCTTTTTTGAAATGCCTTCGGGGCAAGAAGCGAAGCGAGAAGCGGATCCTCGTGAACATATCCGGTTAGCCACGCGAGCCGCGTGTGTCCTCCTGACGTCAGAACCCACCTGCTTCCTAACAGCTGTTTCCTCGATTCGTGGTGGCAACCCCATAAACATAAACCTCATAAACCCCCTTTGACAAATAATCACCTAGTTTTATATAATACTATCAGACTTTAGTTTCAAACAATGGTTCTTTCCCCTCGAAAGTCTCAAAACTTGGAAAAATCAATGCAGTACCCCATGAGTGTAGTGTACAATCACGGTTGACTTGCTTTTCAAAACAAACTACCGATATCTTATTCTGCTCGTTTTGCTCCTTTCGAGTTTATGGGGAAAGCTGCTTAACTTGTGACTCGTGACCCTAAATTTTAAGATCGAAGAATTTAATAGCAGTAAATTTTAGGGTCCTGTCAATACCTATAGTCCTGCCTAAGATTCGCGGAACATGGTCATCTGAAGGGTCACTGACTTTGGAGGGGGATTTAAGAAAGAAAAAAGAGGGGTTGCTTTAATGGCATTTTAAATGACTCGAAACTTCAGAGTAAAGTTAAACTCGTCTGATGTTTTTGTTTACTTAAAAACAGCCAACAATTCACAACCATGGAACCATAGCGGAACAAGTGACATTACAAATTCAAGATTAAGATTTAAGAATTCAAGAAACAAAAACATCAATATACTACCCTGAATACTATCAGCATCTTGAATAAGACCACTGCGAACATGCTGTCTGGTTAGTCACAAATTTGTAGAAACTAAACTTTTATACGGAAAGAAGGAAGAATCAACGTATATTCCTATATCGTTGTCAGAATTAGGATTTGTTACCAATTTACATACTATACACATTTTATAACAATGAACACATAATATAAAATAACGCCTTGAGAAGAACTCGGGCCTGAAATCTTCAACAGCAAAATGATAATCAGCGGATACTACCGACAACATGAACAAAACCATTACGAACATTGTGTGTGGTTAGCCAAAATGGGAAGAAACTAAACTTTTTTGCGAAAAGAAAAAAGAATCAATAGATTTGTTAAATCTAAGAGTATCAATTTGATCTGCAACAAAACGACGTAACAGTCTTTTGTTTCTTTATGTTGATACAGATTTTCGTATCAATCGAATACCGTTGCAGGAAAAACGATACTTTCAGATACAGTGTGTACCAAACCACGTACTACAAAATCTTGATAACAATGAACGCTCTTTGATGAAATTGTATCTAATTTTCCCATAACTACGCCTTGAAAAGGATCCGATCCGAGTCGAATCATGCTGCTAATTTTTTGATAAACATCAAGAAGCCGGAAAACGCCTACACTTTCTCAACGTGTTTTTTCATAAAAAAATAAAGGAGTGGGTGCTCTTGGACCTGTATGTGTTTTATTGGTGGGTGCATATGACAAGATTGACCAGCTAGTGGATAATACCACATATGAGCCCACAAAGAGGTAACAAGTGCGCGATATGTAGAGAAATAATAATCGAACAATACTCTAGTTAACTGGATGACCCCTGGAGGAGAGTCTCCTGGGATGACACCCTCCAACCCATCCGATCCTTCCGATAAAAAAGGACTTGCATCTGTTATTCTCCTTACCAAGTGGCAACCGCATGTGTAAAACACGCGCCGCCCAAGTTTTCCGAGAGGGTGTGAGTTGCTATTGTTCTTTGGCTTCTTCATGTGGATCATTTCATTTTATTTTGGCCCTTTTTCCCCGCAGCCAGTGCAACGCAATATAGGGACCACTAAACAACCCACCAATAAATCGCAATCTAATGTTAGAAGAAGGACCCAGATCAAACTATCCGTGAAAAATATATTGTTCTATGAGGTTGATTCAAAGGGGCTGAGAAGTTACGACTTTCAACCCTTTTTGGGATTTTAATTGATTAAAATTAAAACCCCCAGGTTTGCGAGCGGTGCTTTTTGTTCACTTCAAATTGTTACGTCATAATTGTTTAACATAGTTGACTCATGAATATTAAATATAGTTTCGAACTCTATCAAGGTTTTTTTATTTTGTTTTGCAGGCTTCAAATTCTCCATTTATAAATTTTTGTTTTTGTCTTCAGCGCAATAATATTACATGATATTTAAATTTTAAACGCTCCCTTGTAAACAGTTTAAAGAAAAACTTTGATAAATGAATTTTAAAAAGAGTCACGTAACTCGATTGTAGTAGAAGAATGTGCTTTCCAGCGAAGTTCATTTAAAATTATCTAGAGCTATAAAAAATTGTTTCTCTCTAGACTCTAGAGTCACTTAGGCACTTAAGTACTACATACTCCATCGTAAACGTCGGGTCTAACATTAAGAAGATTCTACTATGATATTAAGTCCCCTAAACTCTCCCCAAAGCCCTCCATACTTTTTTTCTTCAAGAAGCTATTTCAGAAGTTGATGAAGGGGACATTGAGCCATAAAAGTCAAAATTCTTTGAAATTCAAACCTATAATTCATTTCACATATTCGACATCTTACAACGATCAGGGTGACCGATGGACTGGAAAACCGCGAATTTTTCGAGACCGGGGAAAACCATGAAATGACAGTAAATATATTTTTTGAACAGGAATTTCACACATTTTTAGAAGAAAAATCTTTCTAATCAGAAATGTTATAATATATGATATAATACAATTTTAAATAAGTTCAATTTCAACTTTTTCTTTGAAGCAATCATTCTGTTTACAATGAGCTTGAATTTGAAATTTTTAAAACTGTTGATTAAACTGTAGTTCGAGTATTAAAAATTAAATAATAATGGATTTTACAAGACGATTCTGAATCTGTTCAAAATTAAACAATTTACAGATTTCAACGCTAAAATTAAACTGTTTTAACTCGAAAGCATTAGTAAAAAAAAGTATTTCAATTTGTGATTAAACGCTTTTATTCAATTTCAAATCCTGCTCAAATATTGTTTCAGTCTAAAAGAATCCATTTTTAACCCATTCAATTTTAACTTATTTAATATTTTTTTTAATATTTAGCCATATTTGACTGTTAATTTAAAATAAACAATTCTAAATCAAATATTCAAAACTAAACAATTTGAATTTGACTTGTTTGAAATAGAAAGCTCTGAATCGTTAACATTTCAGATTGCTAAAAAAATTTTAAATTGTAGATGAAAGTGTTTAATTTTGCTATAAAAATAATAACTGAACAATTACTGATTTGAGTTACTTCAAATGAAAAATTTTCAACTTTAGGAGTTCGAATTTTTTAATTTCAATGACTGTGAAATTTGTTTCGAGTTTAGCAATATTTACAATTATCCTGACTTGAAACCGGAAATTTTAAAAATTAGCTTTAATACTAAGTTGCAACATGGAATTTCAGTGAAGAAATATAATTTTGAATTTAGGATAGGGAATTTCCGTGAAGAATTATAATTTTTACTTTAGGACAGGGAATTTCAGTAAAGAAATATAATTTTGACTTTGAGACAGGTAATTTCAACAAAGAATCAGAATTTTGACTTTGTTACAGAAGAAGGGAATTCAAAAAAATCCCTGTTCCACGTCAAAATTCGTCACAATTTGAAAACTCCCTCTTCCAAATTTTGGAAAAAAAGAATTAACATGTTTCGATATTATAACATAAATTGTTTAAATTAATTAATTCTGACATAGAACATGTAATTTTGGAAATTAATTTAATTGTGACTTGACATAGGAAATTTTCTAAAATAGTTATAATTTTAAGTTTGGAACAAGGAATTTTGTCTTGGAACAGGTAATTTTTGACACGGAACGGGAAATTTTGAAAAATAATTTCGTTTCTCATTTATAAAATCAGTCAGAGTTTAAAAATTCCTTGTTCCAAATCAGAATTTGTTTGAATTTAAAAATTATTTTCTTTGCCAATGAAAATGTATCCGAATTGGAAACTTCCCTCTTCCAACTTAAAAAAAGGAGTTAATATACTTATGAATTACAATAAATAATTATGTAAATAAATATAATTCTGACTTGGAACAGGATAATTCTGATTTAGAAGGGAATTAAGAAAATTTCCTGTTCCAATTCAGAATCATAATTCTTTCACAAAATTCTCTGTTCTAAATCAGAGTTGTAATTCTTGTGACCAAAGATGTTCCAATCGTTTGAAATCATGCAAATCTTTTTTATTGACTATAGAAAACATTAGCAATTTACCCGTTGAAAACCGGGAATTCAAAATCATCCTTGGGAAGACCCTGTTTGGGATTGAAAGCAACTGAATTTGTAATCTTGAAGACAAATAAGAGCAAACCAATTTCAAGGAATCCTATCTTCGAGCCTATCGATAGAAACCGGAAAGATAGCCTAAAGAGACAAGGGTGTATTTGAAATCCTGCAAATCTTTTTAATTGACTAGAAAAAATTAACAATTGACCCGTTGAAAACCGGGAATTCAAAATCATCCTTTGGGAAGACCCTGTTTGGGATTGAAAGCAGCTGAATTTGTAATCTTGAAGAAAAATAAGAGCTAATCAATTTCAAGGAATCCTATCTTCGAGCCTATCGATAGAAACTGGAAAGATAGCCTAAA
>CAKNYM010041440.1:19476-33013 GCA_932195095.1 Andricus curvator
GCCTATCGATAGAAACTGGAAAGATAGCCTAAAGAGGCAAGGGTGTAGGTAAAAAGGAGGACATAAGGTGTAGATACCAAAGATCCAACAACCAACATCTGCCATCGTTTGCTCTACTCTTGGTTTGGTGTCCTCTTTGAACGAGATATGCTTCGTGAAACTTGTCCCACCTCGCATGCATAGGCATTCATTATCTTCGTCTTACGATCCTTTCCTCTCAATCTTTTTTGGTCCACGAAACATCTGCGGCAGCTGCGAGGCGGTGGCCGCAGGACTCGAGAGGCAGGTGCTCGAGGCTCTCCCTCGCCTCGCCTCGACTGCCAATTACGCGTGCCTCTTTCTGCCTTTCTTTCTTCCTTCCACTCCGCTATCTTCGTTTTCTTCTCTTTTTAACAAATTCAACTCTCCTGTTCTCCATATCTCTCTCTCACTTCTAAAAACCCTCTCTCTCTCCAATCCAAATCGTCCAACCTTTTTTGCTCAAAGGGCGGACCTCAAACGAATTATAAGGCACGTGCACCCACCAAGAAGACGAGTCTGGGTATTTAAAAAAGCCGAAAGAAAATCGATTCTGGATGATGGTTCCAGCAGAGTGCCAGAATTATTGAGGAGCCTTAAGCACTTGGAATGATGGAGTAATTTTGCTTAGTGTCAACTCCAGGGAAAGAGGGGAAAATTGGGTGTCTAATTGCCTCAAATTGCTGTTTTCACCAAATCTACCTTATCGAGACTTCCCACAAGCGTCAGTGTCATTCTTTTCTGATTCTTCTTTGTAGTCAAACTGAATGCCCCAAAAATGGTGTCACTTGTCTTCTCTCTGAAAGTGTTGTGAAAGGATCCAATTTGCATTTTTTTTCTCCCCTGGTTCCCATCTATCCCAAGAATAAAATTTCGGCTCTATTCTCAGAATTGTGGAACATCCATCCGGGTAGAAGTCACTCAGAATTCAGAATATCCAGATCAACTTTCGGCATTCCAGAGAGAGTTGACCGAAAGAAAAACTAAAGAACTTACATTGCAGGCGCAAAACCTGCTCGCGCGTCGAATACTTGAAGGAAAAAAAAAGCAGTCGACTTTTGGGGGATCGACCACATGCCTCTGGTACTCTCGAATTTCGTATCTTGCAGCTGCCCCTGGGCCAGTGCATTACAATGTCTTATTTAGAGGTTTTTTGATTGATTTTTTTCCTATTTGAGCTGGCGAATCAATTGGAGATCATTAAAATTTAACTGTTTTTAATTCACTTACCCATAGATCATTGCAGCTCCGGCTATTCCACCTCCACATTGGGCTGCGATGTAAAGGGCAGCTCTGAGTACCGATATTTTGCTGGATAAAGCAAACGACACTGACACCGCAGGATTTACGTGTCCCCCTGTAATAAATAGGAACTTGTTTGAAACCTGTTGCTTTTCAAATCCGAGTAATTTCCGGACAATAGGAATCGATAGTTTCCTTACAAGATATTTCTCAAATTAGGAAATCGATTTGGAATTATTATCGAAAACTCTATAAAGAGGAAAATAATTTTTTTAAATTAGTTTTTAATTATTGCCTTAATTTTTGTAATATTGACATTAGCATTTTTTCTCGTAATAGTAATGGTAATAATATTCTGATATTGCAAAAAAAAAAAAAACAGCAAATTTCGCTGATTTTGAAAGATTGGAATAACTTTAGAAAGAATAAAAAGTTTTTAAAGTTCTTGTACTCGTCTTAAAGCAAATTCTGCGTGGAATTCTTTTTAATCGTTAATATATTTTTACAGATTTTTTCACAGATTCTTCCCTAGGATCAAACTTGGTGCAAAAGTCGCAAAATTTCAGAAATGTGTGAATATGTACAAAAATCTTAATAATTTAGAAAAATGTTATGAATATTTACTTTTAAAATGAACCCAAAAACTTAAAAAAAAAGGTTAGTCATTTCCAGAGGTATTCTAATTTTTCGAACACACTAAAATTTGATTTTTTTGCAATATATTTTTATAAAATTAACATTTTGCCCTTAATTTGAGCTTATTAGACGCAAAAATTTATTAACTTTCGTAGTATTATTAAAGTAAAATCTATTAATCAAATGACGTCGCTACAGTTTTTGAAAGTATTTTTGAAGATTTTTTTCTTAATAAAGTAAAATGTTTTAATCCAAAAAAGCATTGCTATACTTTTCAAAAGTATTTTAAAAATAATTCTTTAAATACAATATGTTTTTTCATCATTTTTAATTTAATTGCAGTATGATTTTGAAAAAGTTTTATTCTACAGAAATATAATTTTTAATAAAAACAGAAATTTCATATATATAAGAGGAACTTTAAATAAGAATAGAACTTTAAATAAGGATAGTAAGTTAAAAATTTAAAAATATTAAGTTACAATTAGTTTATTCTATTTATAAACCATTTATTACTAAAAATGATAAAAGATTATAATTCTGGTCTTTAAATATTAATGGTCAGAGAAAAGTCAGAGAATTTTGAAAATTAAGTTTTACCGGCCACCCTGGTCCAAATCTGTAAGTCGCAAAATATTGAACAATAAACAATGCCCAAATTGGACGTACAAAGTATAATAAAAATAATAGACAAGTGAAATACACTCGGACCCCGATTTACTAACAGAGTCGGGAGTTGCCTGAAAATAGCCTTGTTACTAAATCGAAGGAATCGAAAGTAAACAGTCAGGGCCGCCTGAACCGTTTTAAATTGGAACGCATAATATTGCGTAAAGAGAAACTGCGTGGGCCAGCAATTCTAGGAATTACTAAACCGGGGGTTACTGGTTCGGGGTCCGAGTGTATTTTGAAAAGATTTAAATTTGAAGTACTTTATGGATATTTAAAAATGAGAGTGATTGTTTAAATGAGCGTTTTATTAAGAATTTCTCGTCTACTAATTCGACTTAATTGTCTCCTCAATTACTGTTTGGAACGCATTTCTACAGAGCGTGGAAGGCTATTTAGAATTTCATAGGATGAAGCACAGAACTTTAATAGGCATAAAACGAGAATAATGTGACAGTGCATACCAAAAGCAACAACTAAGTCGAAACATACATACATCATACGTAACAATCAGTTAACGAGCCAATCGAGAGAAGACATGAGGGCTCACCGCAAACGATACTACAATAGATATACCGCAATATACCCTCGTTGCAGGAAGGATCTCTTTATTTTATTTAAGCAGATAGTCTCAAACTCAGAAAGGCTGAGAAAATTAAAAAAAAAAATATTTTTTTTTTAATTTTGAAGAAATTAATTTCAATAAATTATCAGCAGCTATTAACTTAAGTTTCATTTTATTTCATTTAATTAAAGTCAAGCAGGGTAAACGCGAGGTGGGTATACTCCAAACTGAGGTAAACTATCCGCGGTGAATCACAGATGTCTCCAGCGGACTGCGCCTGCAACCACGGAAAGTTTACCTCAGTTTGAAGCAATCAGCTGTTATTCCTTCGTCATTTTAATTCTTGTTATCAAATAATCTATTTTATTCGATAAATGGTGATATAAGCTCAAATCTGAAATATTTACGTTATAAAAAAAAATGATGCAGAGAACAGTTTTGATAACGTTTGCAACATTGATTGAAATAATTACAGCATTAAAATTTGATCAAGATTTTTAATAAAGACTTTTTACTTCTTGCTGCATGTGTTTAAAAGTAAATTTCCCAATGCTAGTTAGAAATAATTAAATTATCAAATCCTTGTTTTATTAGAAAATATGACATACAATAATATGGAACTCTGCCCTATTGCCTTCCGGCACAATATTCCGGATTTTAATTTTCTCCTCCGGCATATGTTATCGTCAACGTCAATAAATTCAACGTAATTGAATTCTTAAGAATTCCAAAGAATTTATTATAAATTTCGGAGAATTCAAGGTTAATTCCAAGTTTAAAAATTCAGCTCCGGCATAAGATGCCGGAGTAGAAAATTAAAGTTTACGTATTCTTCTATCTGAAAAAGATAAATTAGGGTGACCAATTTTTCCCTAACCTTTATAATTTTTTTTTCAAGTTAAATTTTCAACCAAAAAAATTAATTTTCCACCAAAAAGATAAATTTTCAACCAATAAGATTAATTTTTCACCAAAAAAGACAAATTTTCCACAAAATACATTAATTTCGAACTAGAAAAGACCAAAAGTTGACTTTCCCAATACAGAAGATAAATTTTCAACCAAACACGGAGTAGTTAATTTTCAGTTCAAAAAATTAATTTTCAACACAAAACAAAACTTCAACAAAAAAGAGTTTTTAGAAAAAAAAAAAGAATTTTAAACAACAAAAAACGAAGTTCAAAAAAAAAAATGTTCAAAAAAATAGTTAAATTTTTAATCAAAAAATGAATTTTCGACTATAATGATGAGTCTTCAATAAAAGAAAAGAATTTTAAACAACAAAAACGAATTTTAACAAAAAAAAAGAATGTTCAACAAAACAGTTAAATTTTTATTTAAAAAATGAATTTTCGACTATAATGATGGATCTTCAATAAAAAAAGAAAAACTTTTAAACAACAAAACGAATTTCGACAAAAAAAAGAATGTTCAACAAAATAGTTACATTTTAAATCAAAAAATTAATTTTCGACTATAATGATGAATCTTCAATAACAAAAATTAATTTTAAACCAAATAGTTGAATTTTCAACTGAAACGGATAAATTTTCAACTAAAAATGTAATAATTATATTTGTATTTAAAAAATTAATTGTTGACCAAAAAAAAAAACGAATTCTTCACAAAATAGTTGAATTTTTACACAAAGAAATTCATTTTCAACAAAATACATGAATTTTTAACTGCATAAAATACATTTTTAACCAAAAATGGAATAATTACATTTTTAGTTAAAAAATTAATTTTCAACCAAATAAAAATTAATTTT
The DNA here is from genome assembly GCA_932195095.1 of Andricus curvator. Taxonomy (NCBI): domain Eukaryota; kingdom Metazoa; phylum Arthropoda; class Insecta; order Hymenoptera; family Cynipidae; genus Andricus; species Andricus curvator. Next base: position 24,378 of record CAKNYM010041440.1, read on the forward strand.
CAAGAAAAGAGTTAAATTTTCAAAACAGAAAGTTTTTAAAATAGAATTAATGAAGTAGTTGAATTTTTAAAGACAAAAGATTTTAATTTGTAACCAAAAACAGTTTTTAACCAAGTAGTTGTATTTTTAGCCAAAAAATAAAAAAAATTTGACAACAGATGGTTTAAAAAAAAGACGATTTTTATACATAACAGTTGAATTTTCAAACCGAAAATATAAATTTTCAACGAAAAAAGTTAATATTCGACCAAATAGTGGAATTTTCAACTGAAATTATGAATTTTCAACCAAAAAGATGACTTTTTTATCTTTAAAAAAATTGTTGAATTTTGAAGAAAACAATAACATTGTCTGTTCATTCCCTAAGTTTATAAATTAGACAAATAATTTTTTCGAGGTTAACATTTTTCTTTAAATAATTTAGTACTATCTGTACAACATTTTAAATATTTTAATACTTTTCAGAATTTCTAATTTTTTCAGGCATGAAAAATCAGGACATAGCACAAAAAATCAGAAAATCAGGATAGCGATAAAAAATCAGGACATGACCTGATAAATCAGGACATCTGGTGACCCTAGATAAATATGCCGGAAGAGAAAATTAAAATCCGGTAAACTATGCCAGAAGAAAGTAGAATTTAACAAAATTATTATTTTTTTAATCGGACGCTTCATATCTATACCTGTGGGCCCCCCCCCCCCCCCCTCTTAACCGCCAAGAAATTGCGGCAAGTGTAACTGAACTCGCCCAGGAACTCACGCTTGAATTTTAAAGAATTCAAAAATATTTATGGGGAATTCAAAAAAATTCAAGTAATTCCAACAAGTTTAAAAATTCATCTCCGGCATAAGATGCCGGAATATAAAAATTCAAGGTTAGGTACTCTTCTCTCTGAAAAAGATAAATATGCCGGAAGAGAAAATTAAAATCCGGCAAGCTATACCGGAAAAGAACACACGTTTAAAAAATTGTAGTTCATGTAAATGACTTTTTTTTATTCTCACAATAAATTATTGAACAATCCCTGGCGAAAGTGTCGGATAGGAATTCCTTCCGAACCAATCCGAATCATTCCGGGTCGACCTAAAACGATTTTCAATCCGAATGAATCCAATTCAATCCGAACTCGGATTCATTCGCATTGAAAATTCAGTGTATATCAATCCGATTTCGGATTGATTCGGATTCATTTGGATTGAAACTTTGGTTCGCTTTGGAGTTCGGATTAAACCGGATTGAGTCGGATTAATTTGTAAACGATTTGGGTCAAACGAAATGTAAAACTTTTTTCGGATTGGTTCGAATTGACTCGGATACAGATTCCGGAAAGATTCGGAAGGAATTTCTATCCGATACTTTCGCCAAGGGAATCTCTAGAATTCAGAAACAATTTTAAAAAATCCAACATTGGACAGAAATTTAAAAGTGGAATTTAAAAATATGCATTTTTGGGTGATTCTAAGACCAATCTATTTAGATTATTAAATTTTCCAATTAGGAAAAGAAAACAATCCAAAATATTAAATACATTTCTAAAAAATTCTTGTTAAAATTCAATGCATACTTTTTACACAAAATTTTTCAAATGAAAGAAAAGATTTCTTACTAAAATTGAGGTAAAACTATGGAAACTCAATTTAAAGAAATCTTAAAATTATTCATAAGCAAACCCTGGAGATTGGAAAGAATCATATGTTTAGTGTCTCTATTAAAAATTTTCAATTAAGATTGAAAAGAATGTCATTTTCTCATGAATAATTTTTGCTAAATAAGCAGGAAAAATATTTTATTTTTTAATTATGAATATTATTCCTGCTTATTTAACAAAAATTATTCATAAGAAAATGAAATTCTTTTCAATCTTAATTTAAAAAAAAAAGAATGTTTTTTAAAATGTTAATTTTAACAACGTTTGCACACAAAAGAGTGCTTATATTTCTGAAACCATGCGCTTCCAGAAAGTGGTGAAAGCTCACTGAAAAAAGAGTAAGAATTAAAAATAATAAAGAATTGATAAATTATTAACTGATAAACAAAGGAATGAAAATAAAAATCTCACCACTAATATGTCCAAAAATGAGGGTAATAGCCGCGATTCCAAAGCCGGCAGCGATGGCAGTCGAAAGTGCTGATAAGCCGCTACCAGAAGGATAGGAAGCGTTCGCAGCACCGGAAACCACCAAGCTAAAGAGAAAAGTCGCAAAGCACTCAACAGCAACAGCCCTCCAAAGTTCCAAACTCTTCGCCTCGATTGACATCGGAGGTCGTCTATTGACAGTCGGATCGACATGGTTCTCCGGAAGAGTCGCAAGTTTCGAAATAAGGGTCACAATGTGGGAATCCACTTCCCTTATCAGAGATTCCGTCATCTCGGAAGATAAAGTAATTCACAAGAGTCCGAAAAAATTGGTATCACTTCACAACTCACTCACACGTTTGAAAATTCCCTCCTCTTACTGGCGAACATCACTTCGAAGATTCGAGTTCCTTCACACTTAAATTGGGCGTCGAAGAATTAAAAACAAATATTTCCACCAATAATAAATTAGATAAGCAGACTTTAAATTGTCAACAACATTCAATTAATGCACCAGTGTTTTTTAATTTTTCACTTGATCCTTTGTTTACTGGGACTTTCGGGTTGGGGCTTTTTTTATTTAAAAAATGATTTGATTAGTAAACAGGAAGAGAAGGGACGAGTGGTCCCGGTGTTGCCTGGCCGGCAACGCGCTTTCGAGTGACTACGAATACGAAATCCGAAGCGAAACAAGTGGAAGTGGAGGCATTGAAGGAAGGCAGGCAGGCACCCCCACCGGCACACCCCCACCCTCCCTTCGCCGTGCCGGTGCATCTGTTACGAACGAAATTTTCAGAAGGCCCCTGACACCCAAGGACAGGGCCGTAACTATATCACAATATCAGATAAATGATCAGTTTGACAAAGATTAAACGACTGTCAACCCCTTCAGTCGCCTTCGGCACTCTTTCATGTCGTGCAGATACCTATAACTGAAGTTCGCAACGTCTCTGGATTTTTAACATTAACATTTAGAAATTCGTTATTAACCGAATTTTTAAATATTAGGTTTTTAATATTCGTAATGTATATGGATCCGGCATATTTTGCCGGATTTTAATTGTCTCTTCCGGCATATCTTGCCAGATTTTAATTTTCTCTTCCGGCATATTTTGCCGGATTTTAATTTTCTCTTCCGGCATATTTTGCCGTTTCTTAATTTTCTCTTCCAGCAAGGCACCCCGGTTACTGTTTACAGAAATAATCTTGGTCAAAGCCCTACCTCTTTCAAACGTCTCGTGGGGGAGAGGAGGGGGCACTCCTGTGAATGGTCATAAGAGTTACCGATCTATTACCATGCATTTCTAAAATTTCCTTAAGGCCATGTTATACATGGGTCACGTGACCTAAATTATCGATAATTTTTTTTTGCAACAACTCACGTCCACATCGAATGAGATATCGAGTTTAAATTTTGGGGAAAGCCTCACGAAACAATAATCTATGTTTGTATATAACATATGGCTCGAAATTCAGAAAAAAATTATTTTGAAGAAAATAAAACCGGAGCAATATTGGCATTTTTTGTGCAACAACTCGTGTCCACACAAAATGAGATATCGAGTTGAAACTTTGGGGAAAGCATCAGGAAACAGTAATCTGCGTTTGTATACAACATTTGGCTACAACATCCTTACCGACCGAGAAGAAACTTCTGCATTGTGCCGGTCGATACTTGTTATTCCAATAATAACTTTTTTTTTCTTCCCCAACTCTATGCTTTACCACACACTGTCCTTTTATATTTATTAATATTTTCCCAAATTTTTTCCGCTTTATTTTAACTTTTATTTTTAAATATGGGACAAAAAATATCGATCTCAGGGCTGGCTGGGTCACGTGACTAATGTATAGCATGACCTTAAATTATCATATATTTCCATCCATTTCCATAATTTTAAAAGTGTATGAAAAGTTTGATGAATTACCATAATTTCTAAAATTTATGGAAAGGACCCCGCACAAAATGTATGGAAAAAAGGTCTCGGTGGATTTTGATAATTTTTTGATATTTTGTAGAACATGACCCCCCGAACAAAAAATGATAATGACAAAACCCCGAAAAATGGACAGATTTTCATCTGCACCGCGCCAAAAGTACCCAGTAGCCGCCATGTAGCGTGAATGCTGGTCTGAAAGGGTACTTTTGGCGCGGTGCAGACGAAAATCTGTCCATTTTTCGGGGTTTTGTCAGAAGGATTTTTTGTTCGCGGGGCCATGACCTACAAAATGTCACAGTTGCAGAGTGCTAAGTGTTTTCAGTGAGCTTCGCGCCAATAACTTCTATGTAGCGTGAATGCTGGTCTGAAAGGGTACTTTTGGCGCGGTGCAGATGAAAATCTGTCCATTTTTCGGGGTTTTGTCATTATGATTTTTTGTTCGGGGGGTCATGTTCTACAAAAAATCAAAAAATTATCAAAATCCACCGAGAACTTTTTTCAATACATTTTGTGCGGGGTCCTTTATCATTATTGTGGAAATTCATGAAATTTTTGGAAAAATTATGAAATTTGTACAAATGTATGAAAAATGTATGAAATTTATGAAATTTGTTGAAATTTATGAAGTTTACGGAAAATTATGACGTTAATAAAAATATGCCGGAAGAGAAAATTAAAATCCGGCAGGGAATACAGATATATACAGATGAGACATAACCTCCACCTGTCATCAAGATCTCCCTTTAATTTTCTATTGTCCGACATATTTTTGCAAACATCAATTTTTTAACTCGTTGCAATTAATCTAGAATTGTTTGGAAAGAATAATAAATCGTTTGGAATTCATAATAAATTCGTTGGAATTCAATTTAGTACACGGTAAAATATGCTGGAAGAGAAAATTAAAATCCGGCATATTTTGCCGGAAGAGAATACTCGACCCTTAATATTTTTGAAACAATAGTGAATAATGAATAAATGATTCCTCGTAGAGGGAGATTTGTAATGACCCAAATTTTCTAATCTACTTTCTTGACATATTTCAATATAATTCGACCCTAGCAGTCCGAAAATAAAAATTAAAAAAAATATCCATGTGTGTGTGTGTGTATTATCTGTTACTTTTTCATTTGACCATTTGGAAGTGTTTTTTTTTTAGTTTAGAGATTTAAAAATAAATCTACCTTGTTTACATAAGAAAAACTTTTTTAATATTTGAAATACAAGAATACGATATCTACTGTACACATATTTGTTCGCGTCTTCGAGATGCATCGATCAACCCGACCTATTATTGAAACTTTTATGACCTAATACCAGAAAGTATTTATGAAGTTAAAAAAAAATTGTTTATTCTATTTATATGAGAAAATCTTTGTTGATATTCAAAATACGTGAGAATACTATATGTATAAGTGTATTTGTTCGCGTCTTCAAGGTACATCGATCGATCTATTGTCGGACTTTTATAATCCACCAGTACCGATTTATAAAATTTAAAAAAAATGGTTCATTCTATTTATATGAGAACAACTTTTTTGATATTCAAAATACAACAATACGATATTAAGTGTGTGTGTTCGCGTCTTCGAGACGCATCGATCGACATATTATTAAAACTTTCATGACCTACCAGAGAGTATTTATGAAGTTAAAAAAAAGGTCTAATCTATTTATATGAGAAAATCTTTGTTGATATTCAAAATACAAGAATACTATATGTATAAGTGTATTTGTTCGCGTCTTCAAGGTGCATCGATCGACCTATTGTTGGATCTTTAATGATCTACCAGTACCGATTTACGATGTTTAAAATAAATGGTTCACTCTATTTATATGAGAACAACTTTCTTGACATTCAAAATACAAGAATACTATATGCATAAGTGTATTTGTTCGCGTCTTCGAGATACAAGATACATCGATCGACCTATTGTTGGATCTTTTATAATCCACCAGTGCCGATATTTATAAAGTTTGAAAAAATGGTTCATTCTATTTATATGATAACAACTTTCTTGATGTTCAAAATACAAGAATACTATATGTATGAGTGTATTTGTTCGCGTCTTCGAGATGCATTAAGCTACTAGAGAGATCGAGAATAACAGATATTTTTAACGTCTTTTCAGAAAGGGGAAGACCTTTTTTTCAGGAAAAAATTATTTAAAAATAATTTTTAATTTATATTTCCATCTAGTCTGAAAAGACGTTAAAAATGTCTGTTATTCTCTGATGATAATACAGATTCCTTGAAAAAATTTATATTCAACACCTTGCAAAATAATGCGTGTATTTCTGAAAAAAAGTTTCTTCTCTCGATCTCTCTAGTAGCTTAATGGGAAAGCACCCGACCGGCAATCGGAAGTTCTGTGGTTCAATTCCCAGCGGAGCGAAAAAAACAGATCTTTTTTTCAGAAAAAAATTATTTAAGAATTATTTCACTTTTTAGTAACAATTGATCCTTTTTTTGAAAATTCACGTATTTTGTTGAAAAATTCATCTTTTTCAGCCGAAGATTAATCTTTATCGTTGTAATTCATGATTTTATTTGTAAATTTAATTATTTGGTGAAAAATTAATCTTCTTTGTAGAAAATTCAATAATTTCATTAAAACGGCATTTTTTGATTAAAAATTCAGCCATTTTTGTAGAAAATTTAACTATATCGTTGTAAATTCTTTTTTTCTTTTTAATAGAAAATGAATCTTCTTGCTTGAAAATTCAACATATTGCTTGAAAATTCTTGTATTTTGTTCAAATTCGTGTTTTTTGGTAGTAAATTAATATTCTTCCTTAAAAATTCATTTTTTTGGTTTGTAAGTTGAATTATTTTGGCAAAAAATGTAAGTATTTTGTTGAAACTCGTTTTCATTTGTTGAATATTAATTTGTTTTTAACTGAAAATTTAACTATTCTTTTTTTAATCTCAAATTAATATTTTTTGTTTAAAATTCAACTATCTGGTTGAAAATTCGTATCTTTTATTAAAAATTCTTCTTGTTTGTATAAAATTAAGGTTTTTCTGAAAAATTGATCTTTTTTAGTTGGAAATTCAGTTATTTGGATGAAAATTTGTATTTTTTTGAAAATTCATCTTTTTCGGTCGAAAATTAATCTTATTTGTTGAAAATTCAACTATTTGGTTGAAAATTGATTCATTTTGCTAAAATTTGTGTTCTTTGGTATGAAATTAATATTCTTCCTTAAAAATTCGTCTTTTGTTTGTAAATTGAATTATTTTGGTGAAAAACTTAAGTATTTTGTTGAAAAATCTTCTTTTTTTTTTGCTGAATATTCATTTTATTAACTGAAAATTTAACTATTTCATGTTTTTGCTAAAAATTTATCTTTTTTACTTGAAAATTCATGTCTTTTTTTGAAAATTTGTATTTTTCGGTTGAAAATTAATCTTATTCGTTGAAAATTCATGATTTTATTTAAAAATTCATGATTTTTGCTTATAAACTCAACTATTTTGATGAAAATTCATAAATTTCGTTAAAAATCTGTTTCTTTTTTTGTAGAAAATTAATCTTTCTGGTTGAAAATGTAACTATTTTGAATAAAATTCCTTTTTTCTTTTGGTGGAAAATTAATTTTTTCATTGAAAATGTAACTATTCTTTTTTGGGTTAAAAATTCATATTTTAGTTGAAAATTCCACAAAGTTCACAAATAACCTGCTTTGTTGAAAATTAAATAATTTTGATAAAAGTATCCTTTTTGGTTGAAAAGTCAACTCTTTTGTTAAAAATTTGTCTTTTTGGTTGACTCCAACTGTTTTTGATTTAAAATTAAAATATATTTCGGTTGAAATATCAACTATTACATTTTTCCTTAGGAATTCATCTCTTTTGGTTAAAAACGATTCTAATTTGTCGAACATTTGATAATTTTGTTGAAAATTAACTTCTTGAGTTGAAAATTTAACAATTTTGTTAAAAAGTATCCTTTTTGTTTAAAAATTGATTATTTAACTGAATATTTAACTAATCCAGTTGAAGATTCATCGTTTTTTTTAAATTCATCTCTTTGGTTGAAAATTAGTTTTTTTCTGAAAATTAGTTGTTTCTTTTGTTGAAATTTAATTTTTGAACTGAATCATAACTATTGCATTTGTGATAGAAAATTGATTTTTGTAGTTAAAATTTAACTACTTCATTAAAAATTCTTGTATTTGGTTAAGCTGTCGCCTTTTTCAGTAGAATATTAATCTTCTTTATTGAAAAATCAACCGTTTTATTACAAATTAATCTGATTTGAATCGTTTAAAAATAATTTTTTTTCAAATTGATAATTATGAGTTTCAATATTCAAATATTTCTATTTTTATTGCAAAATTTAAATTTATGAGAGGGAATCAAAATTTAGAACTCTAAAATTGTAACCATTCAAGATTAAAGAAATTATTTAATTGCTGAATTATCAATGTTAAATAGTTAAATTTTGATTTATTTTGATTATAAAGAACACAATTTTTAACTTTTTAATTTCAAATCGTTTAATTTTTAACACTTTCTTGACAATTATTATTCATTCTTGAAATTTTCCAATCAAATATATATATATATAATTATCTAAACCAACTTTTTGGAGCGAGGTCCCAAGTTGTT
>CAKNYM010041440.1:33413-53796 GCA_932195095.1 Andricus curvator
TTGGACCGTAAGACCGAAGAAAGATAAGTTTTTAAACTTTCAAATTTCAAATATATATATATATATATATATATATATATAATATTCAGCCAAAAAAGAAAAGATTTTTTAACAAAATACTTAAATTTTCCACAAAAATAATTCCATTTACAAACAAAAGATGGATTTTTAAAGAAGAATATTAATTTCATACCAAATAACTTCAATTTTAACAAAAGAAATTAGTTTTCTAACAAATAATTGAAGTTTCCAATTATAAAGGAAAAATTTCCAACAAAAAATAGAAGAATTACATTTTCAGATAAAAAAATTAAGTTTTAACAAAAAAAAAGACTAATGTTTAACAAAAAAGTTAAATTTTCAACCAAAAGGGTGAATCTTAAAGAAAAATTATTTGTTAACAAAGTAGTTCAACTTTCAATTAAGTAGTTGAATTTCCAACCACAAAATATGAATTTTTAACTAAATAGTTCAATTTTCAACCAAAAAGTTTATTTTTTCACCAAGAGCAAGAAAATTAATGTTCAATCAGAAAAGACGAATTTTCAATAAAATTGCTGAATACTGAAGCCAAGAAGAAGAATTATCTACAAAACAGTTTAATTTTCAACCCAAAAATATGATTTTTCAATAAGGAACTTAATTTTACCAAATAGTTCAATTCTCAAAAAAAAAGTAGTTCAATTTTCAACTAAAAATACGAATTTTTAATCAAAAAGTTCATTTTCAAGCAAATACTTTGATTTTTTACCAAATTGTTGAATTTTCAGGCCAAAAGACGAATATTTTACAAAACAGTTCAATTTTAATTCCGAAAATGTGAATTTTTAACCAAAAATGATGAATTATTTAAAAATACGTTACATTTTTACCCAAAAAATATGTATGCGTTAAAAAAATTTCCTTATTTCTTCCTGCGTTATCAAAAAATATGAGTAATCTTTTTATAATGCGTACGTTATTTGACATATGTAATTTTTCCTGATTTTTTCTGACAAAATTTAGTATAAAATCAAAACATATATACCTCTAAAGTAAATGGAATATCGGAAAAAAACAATTGTTTTTTTGTTTGCAAATTGTAAAAAAAATTTTGTTTAAATATCGGCTTATAAAAAATGACAAGGCCGACCTTTTTTATATTTGAAGTTTTTTTTTCCGATAAATATTTTTAATAATAAAATTTAAAAAGTGAGAAAAATAATGTCCTCAATTCAACTATTTTTTAAAACAAAAATCGTCATAACTCAGCCAAATATTATTGAATCCATTTGAAATTTAGTATAGACGCGCAATATACTTTAGCAATGTCTGCGAAATAAAGAAAAAAAATTTGAACTGACTATTGTTAAATAATAATTAATTGCAAATTGAAACCGGTCGGTAACCATATTTTTTAGTTTCAGCGACAAAAAATATCGAGGGAAGTTCAAAGTTGAAAAAAGTTTCTGTGAGGCATTTGTTCCTCACTATTCAAGCAAGATTTCTAGAAATTTTTAGATTGATTCATTGCAAATTAACGAAATTAGGTACTTTATAAGAAAGCACTCTATGCTGCCAACGATAATTCCGTGAAACCGGTCGGTAAACATATTTTTTAGTTTCAGCGACAAAAAATATCGAGGGAAGTTCAAAGTTGAAAAAAGTTTCTATGAAGCATTTGTTCCTCACTATTCAAGCAAGATTTTCAGAAATTTTTAGATTGATTCATTGCAAATTAACGAAATTAGGCACTTTATAAGAAAGCACTCCATGCTGCCAACGATATTCCGTGAAACCGGTCGGTAACCATATTTTTTAGTTTCAGCGACAGAAAATATCGAGGCAAGTTCAAAGTTTAAAAAAGTTTATGTGAGGTTTGTTCCTCACTATTCAAGTAAGATTGCAAAAAAATGTTGATTGATTCATTGAAAATTAACGAAATTAGGTACTTTATAAGAAAGAACTCTATAAAATATTATTACCGACCGGTCACAATTTGTAAATAATTATTATTAAACAATAGTCAGTTTAAAGATGTGCCAACTATGCTAACCTTCCTGACATTTCCACCTATCCTAGCATGGTCATGACGTCACGCTACAATACTCAGTATTCCGCGAAATATTTGAGTTCATATTTTTGGATTTAAAATTGAACTGTTTTGTCAAAAAAATCGTCTTTTTGGCTTGAAAATTAGACAATTTGATATATGATCAAAGAATTTGTTTGAAAATGAACTTTTTGATTAAAAATTCATATTTTTAAGTTGAAAATTCAACTTTTTCTTTTAAATTTAACTATTTGGTAAAATTAAGTTCTTTATTGAAGAATCATATTTTTGGGTTAAAAATTAAACTGTTTGGTAGATAATTTCTCCTCTTGGCTTCGAAATTCAACAATTTTGTTGAAAATTCATGTATTTTAAGATTGATTCATTGAAAATTAACGAAATTATGTACTTTATAAGAAAGCACTCTATGCTGTCAACGATAATTCCGTGAGCTGGCAGCATACTCGTTGTTGGACGGCATCGAATGCTTTCTTATAAAATGCCTCATTCCGTCGATTTTCAATGAATCGATCTAAAAAATTTTAAAAATCTTCCTTGAATAGTCAGGGACAAATCCTTACTAGAAGGTTTTTCAACTTTGGCCTTCCCTCGATATTCTTTGGCCGTGAAACTAAAAAAATATTGTTACCGACCGGTCACAATTTGTAAATAATTATTATTAAACAATAGTCAGTTCAAAGATGTGCCAACTATGCTAACCTTCCTGACATTTCAACCTATCCTAGCATGGTCGTGACGTCATGCTACAATACTCAGTATTGCGCAAAATATTTGAGTTCATATTTTTGGATTTGAAATTGAACTCTTTTGTTAAAAAAATCGCCTTTTCAACTTGAAAATTAGACAATGAACTTTTTAATTAAAAAATCATATTTTTAGTTGAAAATTCAACTATTTTTTTTTAAATTTAACTATTTCGTAAAATTAAGTTCTTTATTGAAAAATAATATTTTTGGCTTCAAAATTTAACAATTTTGTTGAAAATTCATGTATTTTTAGATTGATTCATTAAAAATTAACGAAATTAGGTACTTTATAAGAAAGCACTCTATGCTGCCAACGATAATTCCGTGATCAGGCAGCGTACTCGTCGATGGACGGCATCGAATGCTTTCTTATAAAATGCCTCATTCCGTCGATTTTCAATGAATCGATCTAAAAATTTTTAAAAATCTTCCTTGAATAGTCAGGGACAAATCCTTACTAGAAGGTTTTTCAACTTTGGCCTTCCCTCGATATTCTTTGGCCGTGAAACTAAAAAAATATTGTTACCGATACCGACCGGTCACAATTTGTAAATAATTATTATTAAACAATAGTCAGTTCAAAGATGTGCCAACTATGCTAACCTTCCTGACATTTCAACCTATCCTAGCATGGTCGTGACGTCATGCTACAATACTCAGTATTCCGCGAAATATTTGAGTTCATATTTTTGGATTTAAAATTGAACTGTTTTGTCAAAAAAATCGTCTTTTTGGCTTGAAAATTAGACAATTTGATATAGGATCAAAGAATTTGTTTGAAAATGCACTTTTTAATTAAAAATTTATATTTTAAGTTGAAAATTCAACTTTTTCTTTTAAATTTAACTATTTGGTAAAATTAAGTTCTTTATTGAAGAATCATATTTTTGGGTTAAAAATTAAACTGTTTGGTAGATAATTTCTCCTCTTGGCTTCAAAATTCAACAATTTTGTTGAAAATTCATGTATTTTAAGATTGATTCATTGAAAATTAACGAAATTATGTACTTTATAAAAAAGCACTCTATGTTGCCAACGGTAATTCCGTGAGCTGGCAACGTCCTCGTCGTTGGACGGCATCGAATGCTTTCTTATAAAATGCCTCATTCCGTCAATTTTCAATGAATCGATCTAAAAACTTTTTTAAATCTTCCTTGAATAGTCAATCCTTACTGGAAGTTTTTTCAACTTTGGACTTCCCTCGATACTTTATAACGGTTGAAATCAAATTTGGAAAGATTTTTTTTCTAAAAATTTCCGAAATTTCCTGTCAAAAAATAAATTCACTGTCATTTCCAGTTTTTCCCCGATCTCATGAAATTCCCGGTTTTCCCGGTTTCCCGGTCCAGCGGCCACCCTGATTTTATCAATTGATCCTTAGAATCAGTTAAATGAAAACTTTTAAAAATTCAAAAGAATCCATTGAATTAAGTAGAATTGAGTAAATTTAGAGGAATTCAAATAAATTAACAAATTCAAAAGAAATCCAAAGAATTAAAAAGAATCCAGGATAAATTAAGAAGAATTCAAGGTGAATTGGAATTCACTGAATTCCAAAAAATAATTTCAAATCTCGGTCAGTGGCTGACAATTAAAATGAGACCCGAAGAGCGGGAAGCCCTCGTTGGTTTGAATTGAGTATTTTAGCATGACGTCATGGGAATGCATACGACTTATTGGAGAAAATATTCTAAACGTAAAAGTGTATCACAAATGTACGAATAGTAATATTTGTCAAGTGTAAAAACTATTTTCTCTGTCATGTTCCATTCTTTTGTCGATTGACAACCTTTCAGTGTCGCGAAATAAACTAAAATATCAAAAATTTTAGGGTTCTGTATGAGATCGATTTGATCAAAATCAGGTACCCTAACCTCAAATTTCGGATAGTTGTTTGTATTTCGTGAAACATTTATAACTTACTTTTACATTTAGAATATTTTCTCCAAAAAGGCATTCCCATGTCAAGATGTGCCAACTATGCTAATCTTCCTGACATTTCCACCTATCCTAGCATGGTCGTGACGTCATGCTACAATACTCAGTATTCCGCGAAATATTTGAGTTCACATTTTCGGATTTAAAATTGAACTGTTTTGTAAAAAAGTCGTATTTTTCGCTTGAAAATTAGACAATTTGGTATAAAATCAAACTATTTGTTCGAAAATAAACTTTTTAATTAAAAATTCATATTTTTAGTTGAAAATTTAACTATTTGGTAAAATTAAATTCTTTATTGAAAAATCATATTTTTGGGTTAAAAATTAAACTGTTTGGTAGATAATTCGCCTCCTTGGCTTCAGATTAAACAATTTTGTTGAATATCATGTATTTTTCTGAAAATTCGTCTTTTTTGGTTGAACATTAATTTTCTTGCTCTTAGTGAAAAAATCAACTTTTTGGTTGAAAATTTAACTATTTGGTTAAAAAATCCTTCTTTTTTGTTGGAAATTTAACTACTTGGTAGAAAATTCATGCATTTTGTTGAAAATTGGTCTTTTTGGCTTGAAAATTTAATTATTTGGTTAAAAATTAAACTATTTTGTAGCAAATTAACTTTTTTGTTGAAAAATCATATATTTAATAATTTTCAATTTTAAATCATAATTTAATTAATCTTCTTGGTGGGAAAATTCATCTTTTTGGTTGAAAATTTATTGATCTATTTGGTTAAAAAATCATATTTTTTGGTTGGATATTAAACTACTTGAATGAAGGTTGAACTACTTTATTGAAATATAATTTTTTTAAAGATTCATCTCTGGTTGAAAATTTATCTTTTTTGTTAAACATTAGTTTTTTTAGTTAAAATTTAATTTTTTTATCTGAAAATGTAATTCTTTCATTTTTTGTTGGAAATTTATCCTTTTTAAGTTGAAAATTCAACTATTTGGTAGAAAATTAATCTTGCTTATTGAAAAATTATCTGTTTGGTTGAGGATTGGACTATTTGGTTAAAATTTTTGTTGTTGTTGTTGAATTCAACTGGTGGAAAATTTTTTATTTTTCTGGAAAATTAATTTGTTGAACTGAAAATTTGACGATTTAATTATTTGGTTAAAAATTAAACTATTTTGTAGAAAATTAAACTTTTTTATCGAAAAATCATATATTTAATCATTTTTAATTTTAAATCATAATTTAATTAATCTTTTTGGTTGAAAATTGATCTATTTGGTTAAAAAATCATATTTTTTGGTTGGGTATTCAACTACTTGGAAGAAAGTTGCACTACTTTATTAAAAAAGAAATTGTTAAACATTAGCAGTGTGGCGATTCGGCGGACGATTTCAAATTCCCGGTCATTTCCCGGTTTTCCCCGGTCAAGTTTTTCAATTTTTCCGGTCAACTCAAAGTAACATATTTATATTTGCCGCAAAACGCAAACATTTATTTTAATTCATGACGTTCGTTCTAAACATCTTTTAACAAAACAGAGCAAAACGTTGCAAAATAAATGAATTTTGAAAAAAAAAATTAAATTTTCCACTAAAAAATATCAATTTTTTTACAAAAAAATGGAATAGTTAAACTTTCCGTTGAAAAAATTAAATTTCAACAAAAAAAACGGATTTTCAACTAAATAGTTCAATTGTCAACCAAAATTATGAATTTTCAAATAAAATTATAAATCTTTATCTGGAATAGTTAAATTTTAAACCAAAAAGATAAATTTTCAACTAAAATGATGAATATTTAACTGGAACACTCGAATTTTCAACCAAAAAGACGAATTTTTAAAGAATATTACATTTTAAATAAAAAGATTAATTTTCTACCCAAAAATACAATTTTTCAACCAAATATATTAACTTTTAAAGATAGGTTTGAAGTTTTAATAAAAGAAGACAAATTTTCAACCAAATAGTTAAATTTTGAACTGAAAAAATAATAATTTTCAATCGAAAATGGAATAGTAACATTTTTGGTTTAAAAAATTATTTGCAAACCAAACATAAGAGTTTTTAACTAAAACAATGAATCTTTAACTGAAATAGTTCAATTTTCAAACTTTATTGTCAACCAAAACTTTAATAATTAAATTTTAAGTTAAAAAAGTTAATGTTTAACCGAACAGGTGAATTTTCAACAATAGCTATGGAATTTTCAATTGGAATAAGTTAAATTTTCAGTTAAAAAAATTAGTTTCAACAAAAAAAAACTAACTTTTAACAACAACAAAAACTAACTTTCAAAATAATTGTTACATTTTCAAACAAAGTGATGAATTTTCAAATAAAATTGTAAATATTTAACTGCAATAGTTGAATTACAAACCAGGAAGATGAATTTTTAACTGAAATGATGAATCATTAACTAGAATAATTGAATTTTTGACCAAAAAGATTAATTTTCAACCAAGAAGATTAATTTCTACCAAAAAAGACGAATTTTCAACTAACAAAGATAATTTTTCAACCAAAAATTGAATAATCAAATTTTTAGTCAAAAATGAATGTTCAACCAAAGACATGAATTTTGAACTAAAATTATGAAATATTCAACTGGATTAATAGTTACATTTTCAATTGAAAAAAAAAATAATTTTCAACCAAAAAACATCCGAAGAAAAAACAAATTTTCAATCAAACAGCTCATTTTTCAACCAAAGAAATGAATTTTTAATTAAAACGATGGATTTTCAACTAAAAAAAAAATTAATTTTTAACAAAAGAGCTTAACTTTCAACCAAATAATTTTATTTCAAACCTAAAAGATGAATTTTCAACTAAAATAATAAATATTTGACTGGAATACTTGAATTTTTAACCGAAAAGAAGAATTTTTAAACAAGAAGATTAACTTTCAAAGAAAAATAAGATAATTTTTTACCAACAAAAAAATCGATTTTTTAACAAAATACATGAATTTTCATCGGAATAGTTAAATGTTCAATTAAAAAGACAAATTTTTATCCAAATTGTGGAATTCCGAACTTGAAAATTTTAATTTTCAACTCAGAATGGAACAGTTAAACTTTCGTTTAACGAAATTAATTTTCAACGAAACTGGTGAATTTTCAAATAAAATGATGAATCTTCAACTGAAATGATGAATCTTTAACTGGAATAGTTTAATTTTATGCCAAAAAGATGAATTGTCAACCATAAAGTTTAATTGTCTACAAAAATAGATGAATTTTCCACAAAGTTACATACATTTTCGAACAAATAGTTTAATTATTAAATGAAAAATATCAATTTTCAACCAAATAGTTGAATTTTCATCAAAAAAAGATAAATTAATTTTTAACAAAAGTTTAACTTTCAACCCAGTAGTTGAATTTCTAACTAAAAAACGATGAATTCGCAACGAACATAGTAAAAAAAATTTCTATTATAATTCAGAAATATTTCTTCTTTGAAATTCTACTTCTACTCTAAAAACTGCTTGAAGTACTTTTATTACCTAAAATTTAGAAGAGGGAACTTTCAAATTGTGACGAATTCTGACTTGAAAGAGGGATTTTTAAAAATTCCTTTTTTCTCAATCCTTTTTTTTCGTTAAAATTTAATTTTTAATATGAAAAGGTAATTCTTCCAATTTTTGTTAAAAATTTATCCTTTATCAGTTGAAATTTCAACTATTTCGTATAAAATTAATCTTGATTATTGAAAAATCATCTTTTTGGTTGAGGATTTGACTATTTGGTTCAAAATTATTATTTTTTTTTTATTTAACTGATAGAAAATTTGTTTCTTTTTGGGGAAAATTATTTTGTTGAGCTGAAAATTTGACGATTCCATTTTTGGTTAAAAAAATATCTTTTTCAGTCGAAAATTCAACTATTTGGTTTTAAGTAATTTTTTATGAAAGAAAATTCATCTGTTTGATTGAGGATTCAACTATTTTGTTGAAAATTTGCTCTTTTTTGTTTAATTTAACTGTTTGAATATTCTTCTTTTGATCGAAAATTCATCTTTTATGGTAGAAGAGTCACAATTCTTGGTTTAAAATGAACTTTTTTGTTGAAAATTCAACTGTCGTCTAAAAAATTCATCTTTTTGTTTTGAAATTTTAACTATTTGGTTAAAAATTCAACTATTTTTTTTTAATTTTTTGAAATCAATGTTCAAAAGGAACTGGATTAATTAATTATTATTATACCATTAAGCCATTTCCCTTTCAGGGTAGGCGTGACACTACCCGATTCGGGTAGTGTTTCTAGGTGGATAGTTTTCTTGTAGTTATAAATAACTACAAGTGTGGGCTCACAACACCCACGATGTGCCAACAGCACTCAGTATTCTTGAATGGTCACCCATCCAAGTACTAACCGCGTCCAACGCTGCTTAACTGCAGTGATCTGACGAGAACTCGGGTTTTCAGCGTGGTATGGCCGTTAAATAAATATAAATAAATAAATTTAAAAAATATATAAAATAAATAAATTAAAATTAAAGGATTAATTAATAAGCTTGAATCCATGATAATAAATAATAAATAAAATAAAAATATAAAAAATGAATTTCTCTCATCGCTGACCATGGAAAGAGTTACTGTATTTTATTCCTCGCTCTGACTTTTTTTTAACATGCATATAGTGATTCTCAGAAAGCGACCCCGGGACCCCGGTGTGTGAAGCGTGACGATTTTAAGAGGATGTTATGTATGTACAAGTGCGTATGTAAAGCTGCTGAGATAAAGTCTCCAGTAGGTATAATTAAAGCTTTTTGTCGACTTTGATGATTATTATGCATGAACCCACATGTTGGAAAGAATCTCAAGTGTGGAGAATCTTAAATTCAATGGTCCCTAAATGAAAATGTATAAATTATTGGCCCTTTCTTTCGAAATTCAATATTTTTCATTCCTACTTTTTATCAAAACCAATTCGATATATTTTTCAAATTAAATTTATTCAGAAAAAAAGATCTTCTCCTTTCGCTAAGTGGTTAGAGCACCTTGCTGGCAATCAGTTGACCTGCCGTTCGAATCCCAGCGGAGCGAAAGGAGAAGATCTTTTTTCTGAATAAATTTAATTTGAAATTTTTATATATTATAGCTCTATCTAGTCTGAGAAGACGTTAAATACTTTCTGTATTAGAGATAACTTTGATCGATATTGTAGATTTCCATTTTCACAGTTTGTGAAAAGATTTCTTTTCTGATTGATCGTTACCATCTCCGATGATAATAAAGATTCCTAGTAAAAATTGACTTGTATTAAAACATAACATCTTGCAAAATAAAGCGTGTTTCAGAAAAAGGATTCTCCTTCCGATATCTCTAGTAGCTTAGTGGTTAGAGCGTCTGACCGGCAATCAGATGATCTGGCGTTCGAATCCCAGCAGAGCGAAAGGAGAAGATCTTTTTTCTGAATAAATTTAATTTGAAAATTTTTTAAATTATAGCTCCATCTAGTCTGAGAAGACGTTAAAGATTTTCTGTATTAGAGCAGATAACTTTGATCGATATGGTAGATTTCCATTTTCACAGTTTGTGAAAAGATTTCTTTTCTGATTGATCGTTACCATCTCCGATGATAATACAGATTCCTGGTAAAAATTGACTTGTATTAAAAGATAACATCTTGCAAAAGAAAGCGTGTTTCAGAAAAAGGATTCTTCTTCCGATCTCTCTAGTAGCTTAGTGGTTAGAGCACCTGACCCCCAGTCAGTTAACCTGGCGTTCGAATCCCAGCTGAGCAAAAGGAGATCTTTTTTCTGAATAAATTTGATTTGAAAATTTTGTAAATTATAGCTCCATCTAGTCTCAGAAGACGTTAAAGATTTTCTGTATTAGAGATAACTTTGATCGATATTGTAGATTTCCATTTTCACAGTGTGTGAAAAGATTTCTCTTCTGATTGATCGTTACCATCTCCGATGATAATACAGATTCCTACTAACAATTCGAAATAATCCGAAGCAAGTTTTCAATCCTCTTCCATCCTTCTCAATCCGGTTTCAACCCCAAATTAAATCCCAATTTCAATCCATGTCTCAATCCCAAATTCAATCCGAATGGATTAGAGGCCGTGCCTCCAATCCTTTCTAATCCGTGGAAATTCTTGAATTCCACCAGAATGAATTCGAAACCAATCCAAATGAATCACGCACCAATCGGAAATAAACTGTCACTCCTTCTCAATCCGATGAATCCAAAAATCATCCCAAGCAAGTTTTCATATTTTCAATTATTTTAAATAATTTTTTTCTGAAAAAAGATCTTCTCCTTTCCCTCCGCTGGGAATCGAACCACAGAACTACTGATTTCCGGTCAGGTGCTTTCCCATTAAGCTACTAGAGAGATCGAGAGAAGAAACTTTTTTCAGAAATACACGCATTATTTTGCTAGATGGTACCAATCAAATTTTTCAAGGAACCTGTATTATCATCAGAGAATAACAAAAAATATTTAAAGTCTTTTCAGACTAGATGGAGCTACGAAAGAAAAATTATTTTAAATAATTTTTTTTCTGAAAAAAGATCTTCTCCTTTTGCTCCGCTGGGATTCGAACCACAGAAATACTGATTTCCGGTCAGGAGCTTTCCCATTAACGTTTTTTTTTCTTTCCCATCTCTCTAGTAGCTTAATGGGAAAGCACCTGACCGGAAAACAGTAGTTCTGTGGTTCGATTCCCAGCAGAGCGAAAGAAGATCTTTTTTCAGAAAAAAAAATTATTTAAAATAATTTTTCTTTCATAGCTCCATCTAGTCTGAAAAGACGTTAAATATTTAGTAGATGAATTTCAAACAAAAAATTATTTTAACTTCAAATCGTAAACAGTTGAATTCAAGCCCACAATACGAATTGTTTTCGGGGCAGATGAATTTTTAACAGAAAAGTTAATTTTCAACCAAATGGTTGAATTTTTTATAAAAATAGTTAAATTTTCAGTCAAAAGGGTTATTTTCCAACGAAGGAGATAAATTTTCTACCAAAAAAAAGCGAAGTTCAACAAAATAGATGAATTTCCAACAAAATAGATTAATTTTCAACCAAATAGTTAAATTTTCAACTAAAAAGGATTATTTTTCAACCAAAAATGGACTAGTTAAGTTTACAGTTTCGAAAATTAATTTTTTTTTAAATTAACATAATAGTTTGATTTTCAAACAACCCGAAAATATATGTTTTCCAACAGAAAAGTTAATTATATTATTAAAATTATCATGATTGAAGATAATTCTTCTTTCATAGCTCAATCTAGTCTGAAAAGACGTTGAATATTTTCTGTTATTCTCTAATGATAATACAGATTCCTTGAAAAATTTGATTTTTACCATCTAGCAAAATAATGCATGTATTTCTGAAAAAAAGTTTCTTCTCTCGATCTCTCTAGTAGCTTAATCGGAAAGCACCTGACCGAAAATCAGTAGTTCTGTGGTTCGATTCCCAGCGGAGCGAAAGCAGAAGATCTTTTTTTCAGAAACAAAATTTTCAATTAATTTTTCTTTCATAGCTCCATCTAGTCTGAAAAGACGTTAAATATGTTCTGTTATTCTCTAATGATAATACAGATTCCTTGAAATATTTTCAATGCTCTTAAGGCACTTTTCTTATTGAAGATTCATTATTTTATTTCAAAATTCACCTCTTTGGTTGAAAATGCATCCATTTTGATGACTTTTTGTCTTTTTTTGCAAGAAATTAATCTTTTTGGTTAAAAAATAATTTTTCTTTTAGAGTATTCAACTATTTTGTTGAAATTTTTTGATGAATTCGACTGTTTTTTTATTTAAAATCAAAATCTTTTTAGATTGAAATATCAACTATTACATTTTTTGTTAAGAAATCATCTTTTTTGGTTATATAAAATACGACTACTTGTTTGAAACTTAAACTTCTTTATTAAAAAGTCATTATTTTGGTTGAAGATTCATTATTTTAGTTAAGAAAATTTATTTTCTGGTAGAAAATTAATCTTCTTGAAAGAAAATTCATATATTTGGTTGAAAATCTAATTGGTTGGTTAAAAATGAACATTTTTGTAGAAAATTCATATTTTTGGGTTAAAAATTGATTTTTTTTTTAGAAAATTCATCTGTTTTGGAAAATATTTAATATTTTTTGATGACAAATAAAATTGGTTAAAAATGAATCTTTTTTGGATGAATTCAACTGGTTTTTATTTTAAATGAAAATCTTTTTGATTGAAATATCGACTAATACATTTTTCGTTCAGAATTCATCTTTTTTAGTAGAAAATTCAACTATTTGGTTGAAGATTACCTTTTTTTTAAAAACTTTAATTTTACATATCTGCAATTTTCAAAAAAAAATTTATCATTATTATTATTATTTTTTTATATTTTTTTTATTATCAACCCTATTTTTTTTAGAAAAACACAATAAATTATCAGAAGAATCATTCTTTAAGAAATAAATTTTTAAATCTGGAAGATTTAGGATTGAAAACTTTTAACTTTATTTATTCAAAATCATCACAATTCAAGAATTTTTATTTACGCATCTTCAAAATTGAAGAATTTTTTTATACATTTTTGAAATTGAAGAATTTCAAACTGAAATCGTTAAAATTAAAGAATTTCCATTTGTAAATCTTCAACATTGTATGCATTTAAATTGCAAAATCTTTAAAATGAAAGATTTTTTAATTTTGTAAATAAAAATTAAAAATGCTATAATTGTGATGATTAACATTAAAAATTTCTTCAATTTGGAAGATTTAAAATTGAAAACTTGACTTTTGATTTCCAAAATTATTCAAATTTAAGAATTTTGATTTATACATCTTTAAAGTTTTAAAATTTTTTATTGTAAATCTTCAAAATTGTAGAACGACCAATTATAAATCGTTAAAATTAAAGACTGTTATACTGTAAATCCTCAAAATTGAATTATTTTAAAAAATGTCTCAAATTAGATACCTTTAAAATATAAATCTTGAAAATTGAATAATTTGTTATTCTATATTTTCAAAATTCGAGAATTTTTTTGGAAATCCAAAACGCCTGGGGCAAAAAAGTTATTCAACTTATTTTTGAGTGCAATCATTGATTGTGGAAATTTTTATTCCTTGTTGAAAAAAAAAGAAAATATTATTTTATATTTTCGATACAATTATTTTTAAATTTATTTAATCACAATTTTTATTTTTATTTAAAGATAATAAATTTTATATGCAAAATATCTATTATAAGATATTTTAAGCTCAAACAAAAAATTAGAATTTTTTAATGAAAAAAAAAACTTAATTTCAATAAAAAAAAAAAAAAAACATTTTTCATGAACTCGAAAATTTCAAATACGCGTGATCATTCTATGAAAAAAATGAGTCAAAAAGTATAATGAAATATTATTTTAAACTGATTATTTAACGAGTTATTTGCATTATAAAATACCTCTTTAGACTTCTGTAGAGCGAAATGTTTTGATGACATTTTTGCATTAGACTTTTTGAGGACATGTGACATTTATCCGATTCCTACCTTATCGACAATTTTTTGTGGATCATAACAATTCCACACGAGATGAGATATTAAACTGAAAGTTTGATAAAATAAAGAAAAGTGACCACGGAACATTTATGCACTAATACATTTTTTCAATTACAACAAAAAATTTGAAAATTTTTTTTTTCGTAGTAATAAAAATTTATTAGTACGTAAACTTTTCTTAGTCTCGTTTCTTTATTTCCCCAAACTTTCAGCTCGATATCTTATTTCGTGTGGAATTGGTATGATTAAAAAAAATGTCGGTAAGGTAGGAATCGGATGTGTCACATGCCCTTAACTCACTTTTTCACGTAAAATGACTAGATGTGTTTACAATTTTTCCATTCATGAAAAAAAAAGTTTTTCCAAAATTGAAAGTGTTTTTTTTTTTAAACAAACTAATTTTTTTTGTTCAGAACTTTTTTCCCCCAGGCGTTTTGGATTCCCAAAAAAAGATTTTTGACCGACCCTAATAGTAGATTTCTACTTTATTAGTTTCAATCAGTAACAGAATCCATTCCAATTAATACAGAATATTAATTTGTTTACATAATACATGTGTTATGTAAATTTTTTAAATATCCAGAATATTTTTATTTAATAAATTTAGGAAGCTATGCGTATCAAAATTTCAACTTTCCTTTTATAATTTTAAGGTTAATTTTTCATTTTTTATTTCTTGGATACACGTGGATTCACGCCTGTATGAAGGGTTGCGCACAGATAGCCGTCTGTAGATAATGCAGATTTCTATTATTTTACGTTAAGAATTTTTATTCATTCATCTTTAAAATTGAAGAATTTTAAACTGAAATCAGTAAAATTGAAGAATTCTCAATTTTGTAAATTCACAATGAGAAATTCTGTAATTGTGATGATTAACATTATAAATTTATTTAATTTTGAAGAATTAGAATTGAGAACTTGACTTTTGATTTCCAAAATCATCCAAATTTAAGAATTTTGATTTTTACATCTTTAAAATTTAAGTTTTCAATTGTAAATATTTTTTAAATTCAATTCAAATATTTATTAATTATTAAATTTATTCATGATAAATAAATAAATAAATAAATTAATGTTTATTAAAAATATAAAAATTGACTTTTGATTTTTGGGACTCGATCCGCCCAGTTTGGTCGTTTTCCGGAAAAAGAAATTCCCTATTGTTTTCCAATAATTTTTACATTCTCATTCTAATGAGAAGGTATTGGTTTTATGTAAAATTTGACATAGTCGGTTTTCATCAAATCTCCACGTTTTGAGACCCCCTGAGCTAGAAAAAACGATTTTTACGAAGGTGTCTGTCTGTCTGTAGTCTGTCTGTCTGTCTGTCTGTCTGTCTGTCTGTCTGTCTGTCTGTCTGTCTGTCTGTCTGTCTGTCTGTCTGTCTGTCTGTCTGTAGCCACGATAACTTTCGAAAAAATGATCAGATTTGATTGAGCTTTGGTACACTTTTTTATGGCCGAAAAATAGGAAACGAGTTCGTTAACCAGCTATTTTGGATGAAAATCCAAAAAGTGAGCACATTTTGAAAATTTTTGAGACCACTTTTTTGGAAGATTTGAAAATGCTATGTACGGTTATTAGTAGTACGCAAAATGACGAACAAAATATTCTTATGACTTTTCGTGATAAAAAAAAAAATTACTGGAGTTATAGCATTTTCAAAATTCCAAAAAACAAACGAAAATGAACATTTTAAGCCGAAAAACGCACGATATGAAAAAAAGTCAAGAGGAGAAAAACGTTGATTCCTGAACACCCTATAATATTTTCATAACAACTTTTTGAATTTTTTGAAAAATAAAAAATTCAAATTTTGATCGCACAAAAAATTAATGAAAAATCAAAAAAGCCATTTTGCTGTCAAACTATGCAAGATACCAGAAAAGATCATTTCACCAAAATTGTGCACCTAAAAAAGATCTACAAATTTCTTATCATTCACTTTTTGATATGACGCGTAGTTTTTGTTTTATTTGTAAAAAACAGCATTGAAAATAGAAAAATCAACTTTGTAGACGAATAACACGAGCTACGAAAAAAATGACATAAACAACATTTATTTATTCAAGGAGGAGGTACAAATTTGTTGTGAATCATGTTTCCTTAGGATGCGTGGTTTTTGTTTTATTCGTGAAAATAACATTGACAGTAAAAAAAATCAAATTTTTGAAAAAACAATGCAAGGTACGAAAACATATAAATGAACAAAAATTGTGCATTCAAAAAAGACTTACACACCCGTAATCAATTTTTGTGGTAAGAATATATTCAAAATGAAAAAATTAACTTTTTTGATAAACGGCACAAGCTAAAATAAAATGTTAACTAATAAAATTTGTCGCCTGAATTATATCATTACTTTTCATTTGAAATCAAATACAAATTTAGTAATTTGTATATGAAGAACATATAATACGAAGCACAAAGTGCGCGCTCAGTGTATTTACCAAATCGCACGCCGTAAGTGCGCTCAAACTTTTTTGTTTCTATCATACGGTTCAAATGATTTTCAAATCAAATATCGAGCGCGAAGCGCGAGTGTCTGGATGAGAATGTGTTCCTTAAGGTCGATAGAACCTTGAGTAAATAAAGTTCCTTTTCAGTCTAAAATAAAAATAAATTTAACAATCACTTAATATGTAGAGGTTTTGATAATTTTATAATATTTGCAAACAAACTTTTTCTTTTCATCGAAGTCGAACACGAAGTGCAAAAATCTAGAGGAGCCTAGCGTAAAGCGCGATGCAAATACGCCCGAGCGCGTAGCGCGAGGTGAACACATAATCGAGCGCGAAGCGCGAGATAAATATATGATCGAGCGCGAAGCGCGAGATCCAACAGTCGCGCGCCCTAGGCGCGCTCAAACTTGCGAGCGAAGCGAGCCGCGCGCGAAGCGCGCCATGAGAATGTGCCCGCGAAGCGGGCAGATTTTTTTTTCTTTTTTTTCGGTTTCATCATGGATAGTTATTTTTTCAAATCGATTTGGCTCTTTAATTTTTTAAATAATTGCAAACTGACTTTCAGTAACTCCATCATTAATTCCAGAAAATAATAACTGTTCACGATTTACAAAAGAAAAAATTGTTTAAAGATATAAAAATTGTTTAAATAATCTCCAATTATCCTAAACAAAGAATATTACTCTTAAAATTCGTTAATTGTGTCATTACTTCCAGAAAATACTAACTTTCCACGATTTCGTGAAAACAAAATTATAAAAATATAAATGTTTAAACAATTAGAAAATATGTTAAACAGAAAAATATTATTTTTTAAATTCATCCAATATATCATTTATCCCGAAAAATAGTAACTTTTCATGATTTACTGGAAAAAATATGGTTCAAAAAAATAATAACTGTTTAAACAATTTAAAAATAGTTGTAAAATACTTAGAATCTTATCACTTATTGAATAAAAATAATAAATGTTGAAAAAATTGAAAAAAATGCGGACTATAGCATGAATTTTACATGAAACTGATATTTTGCATTAATGCTGACCAATTTAAAAAAAAATAGGAAATTTTCTTTTTTCGGAAAGCGAACAAATTGGGTGGGTGGTAAGGTAGGAATCGGGTAACTATCACATAACCTTACTTTGAAATACTCAGGAATTTTTCGAAACCCCCTTGAAAGTTAAAATCTCTTAAAGTCCCTTAAGGCCATGTGACGAGTGGGTCACGTGACCGGATTCCTACCTTACCGACACTTTTTTTATTTCCTAACTTATTTTGAATTTTCACACGAATAGCCACATCGAGTTGAAAATTTGATATAATAAATAAGAAGCACTAAGGAAGGTGGGTCTCGTCCTAAATTTTTATAATTATGAAAAAAGTTTTTGTTTGTAAATAATTTTTTTTGCTTTTTTCATGATTATTAAAATTTAGGACCAGACCCACCTTTCTTAGTGCGTCTTATTTATTATCCCAACTTTTCAACTCGATGTGGCTATTCGTGTGAAAATAAGTTTACAAATAAAAAAAGTGTCGGTAAGGTAGGAATCCGGTCACGTGACCCACTCGTCACATGGCCTTAAGGGTATGTGACACTTATCCGTTTCCTACTTTACCTACATTTTTTTTTGTTTGATTATACCAATTCTACACGAAATTAGATATTAAGCTGAAAGTTTGGGAAAATAAAGAAAAGGGACTAAGGAACGCTTATGTCATAATAAATTTTCACAGATACAAAAAAAAAATTCAAAAAATTATTTTTTTTTGTAATTGTAAAAATTTATTAGTACATAAACGTTCCTTAGTCTCGTTTCTTTATTTTCCCAAACTTTCAGCTCGATATCATATTTCGTGTGGTATTGATATGATCTAAAAAAAATGCCGGTAAGGTAGGAATCGGATAAGTGATACATGCCCTTAAAATCTTTTGAATTTTTCATCATATATTTTTTTTTTATGAAAATCGAACAATTTTGTTGAATATGTATTCTTTTTTTTTGTCAACATTTTTTTTTGTCTGAAAAATTAACTATCCCATTTTTTGGGATTCAACTGTACCTTTTTAGTTGAAAAGTTTAATATTTGGTTGATAAATCATGTATTTCGTTAAAAATTTGTCCTTTTTGGTAGAAAATTAATCTTATTAGTAGAAAATTTATCTTTTCGTTTGAAAATTCATTTCTTTGATTGAAAATTCGTTTACTAACATAAAATTTTTAAAGTATTCAAAATAAATTTTAATGTTTATTTCAACTATTATTCTTTAGCCGACGAATTATCAAAATTCATATTTATTCCATTTAATAATTAATTTTCTATCAAAACGACGAATTAAAAAAAAAATGCATGAATTTTCAACAAAATAGTTTAACTTTTAAATGAAGGAAACATTATTTTTAACAACAACAAAATTTATTTTTAACTTATTACTTAAAATTTTAACCAAGTAATTAAATTTTCAACCAAAAAAGATTATTACATTTTTTGATTGATAATTCATCCTTTTTGGTTAAAAATTCGACTTTCGAGGCTGAATTCATCTGATTTGTTTCAAAATTAAAATCTTTTCTAGTTGAAATATTAACTATTATATTTTTGATTAAAAATTCAACTACTTAATTGAAATTGAGTTTTGGTGTTATGTTTTCGTCTAAAAGTTGAACTACTTTGTTAAAAATTCATTTTTTTATTTTTTTTGGTTGAAGATTCATAATTTTAGATGAAAATTCATTCTCTTGGTTGAAAATTTTACTATTTTGTTTAAAATTCGTTTTTATTTGTTGAAAATTAATTTTTTAAATTATAAATTTAACTATTCCATTTTTCGTTGAAAATTCATTTTTTTATTTAATCCAACTGTTTTTGATTATAGATGAAAATCTATTTTGGTTTAAAATTAAACTACTTGGTTAAAAGTTGAATTATTTTGTTATAAATTCCTTCTTTTTTGGTTAAAAATTCATGATTTCAGTTGAAAATTAATTTCTTTGGTTGAAGATTTAACTAGTTTTTTGAAAATTCGTCTTTTTTGGATGAAAATTAATTTTTTTAAATGAAAACTTAGTATTCTATTTTTTTGTTGAAGAATAATTTTCTTTAGTTAAAAATTCAACTATTTGGGAGAAAATTTGTATTTTTTGGTAGAACATTTATCTTATTGGTTAAAATCTTCTTTTGGTTAAAAATGGACTTTTTTAGTAGATAATTAATCTTCTTAGTTGAAAACTTCATCTATTTGGTTGAAGATTGAAATAGTTTGTCGAAATCCATTTTTTCATTTGTTGAGAATTCAGTTTTTTGGCTAAAAAATGTACTATTCCAATTTTTAGTTAAAAATTCATCTGGTTGGTTGAAAATTTATTTCTTCGGTTGAAAATTAATTTTTTGTAGTGCAAATTTAACTATTCTATTTTTGCTTAAAAATTGATGTTTTTTAGTTGATAAATTCAACTATTCGGTTGAAAATTGATGTCTTTTGTTGAGGATTCGTCTTTTTTGGTAGAAAATTAATATTTTGAAAATTAATTTTTTTAAATGAAAACTTAGTATTCTATTTTTTGTTGAAAAATAATTTTCTTTAGTTGAAAATTCAACTATTTGGGAGAAATTTTGTATTTTTTGGTAGAACATTCATCTTCTTGGTTGAAACTTCAGTTTTTGGTTAAAAATTGACTTTTTTGGTAGATAATTAATTTTCTTAGTTAAAAAA
>CAKNYM010041440.1:53806-71859 GCA_932195095.1 Andricus curvator
AAATTCATTTTTTGTATTTGTTGAGAATTCAGTTTTTTGGCTAAAAAATTAACTATTCCAATTTTTAGTTAAAAATTCATCTTGTTGGTTGAAAATTAATGTATTTTGTTGAACATTCATATTTTTTTGTAGAAAATTAATATTTTGAAAATTGAACTATTTTGTGCAAAATTCCTTCTTCTTTTTTTGGTTGAGAAATGATTTTTTAACTGAAAATTTAACTATTCCACTTTTTCTGAAAATTTATCTTTTTTAGTTGAAAATTCGTCTTTTTTGGTAGAAAATTTATCTTCTTGGTTGAAAAATCATCTTTTTGGTTAAAAATTCGACTTACAGAGTTGAATTCAACTGATTTGTTTAAAAATTAAAATCTTTTTTGTTTGAAATATACTATACTATCCTATCTTTGAAAGTTGGTATTCGTCGTTTAGTTACCGTTACCGTTACTTAGTTAACCATAAGGCGATCTCATCGACGATGGGCGATCTGTGTTTATTTGGACTCGAGATGTTTGTTTTCATAAGAAGCTTAGTGGAAGTATATGCATTTATACTTCGGTATATATACGATTCCTTTCACGCATTTTTAAAAATAAGGCTTTTAATTAACATTTTAAATATTTTATTCGTATTTTGAAAGATTCATTTTCGATTTAACGTTTTAGTCATAGTTCATTTATATTTCAAAATGTTTGAAACTTTCGAAATTTTGAGTACCATTTATTTTTAAATGTGTTTGGATTTTTTATAATAAATGTAGTTAATTTTTTTTATTTAAAAACCAACTTTACATTTTTGTTTAACTTTTCAGAAGGACCTTGGCCTTTTTTCAATGAGTAGGATAAATTAGTTTAGGGTATCAAGAAAGAATGTATTTCCAATAATTCGTTTCTACGATAGCTTGCAAATATATAATAATTATTAATTATTTTAACAATTTTCATAAACATATTTAGAGTTTGGCTATTTTTCAAGGAATAGGTACAGTTTGTTTACAAAGTCAACTACGAATGTCTTTCTGATGAAACTTTTCTATGTTGCTTCGTAAATTTACAATAATTGTTAATAATTTAAACAGTTTGCATAAACAAAGAGTTTGGCTATTTTTCAACGAATACGGTAAATTTCTTTTACAGAATTCACTAAGAATATCCTTCCGATGACTCTTTTCTATGAAGCTTTGCAAACTTACAAGAATTATCAATTATTTCAACAAATTAAGAGTTTGGCCACTTTCCATCGAATAAGCCCAATTTGTTTACGGAATCACTAATAATGTATTGCCAATAACTCTTTTCTACGATACTTTGCACAGTTACAATAATTATTAATTATTTAAACAGTCTTCATAAACATATTCAGAGTTTGGGTATTTTTCAAGGAATAGGCACAATTTGTTTACGGAGTCAACTAAGAATATCTTTCCGATTACTCTTTTCTATGTTGCTTTATAAATTTACAAGAATTATTAATTATTTAAACAATTTTGATTAAAAAATTAAAAGTTTGGCTATTTCTCAACGAATAGGCTCAATTTTTTTACAGAATTAAGTAAGAATATCTTTCAGATTACTTTTTTCAATAATGATTTGCAAATTTAAAAGAACTATTGATTATTTAAAGAATTTTCATAAACAAATTAAGCGCCTGGTCATTTTTCAACGAATAGGAACAATTAGTTTAGGGAATCAAGAAAGAATGTATTCCATTTTCCATTTACATAACCAAAAAGAATGTATTAAAAATAAGTCTTTCCTATGTTACTTTGCAAATTTACAATAATTGTTATTTATTTCAACAATTTTCATAAAGATATTCAGAGTTTGGCTGTTTTTCAACGAATAGGCTCAATTTGTTTACGAATTCAACTAAGAATATCTTTCCGATGACTGTTATCTATGTTGCTTTGTAAATTTACAATAATTTTCAATTATTTAAACAACTTCAACTAAAAAACTGAGATTTTGGCTATTTTTTTAACGAATAGGCTTTATTTTTTATAGAATTAAGTAAGAATATCTTTGCAGTGACTTTTTGCTATAATGCTCTGCAAATTTCAAAGAATGAATAATTATTTAAACAATTTTGATAAACAAATCAAGAGTTTGGTTATTTTTTAAAGAATAGGCTCAATTTGTTTACGGACTCAATCAAGAATGTTTTTCAAATACCTCTTTCCTATGATACTTTGAAAATTTACAATAATTATTAATTATTTAAACAATTTTCATGAACACATTCAGAACAATTTGTTTGCGTAGTCAACTAAGATTATCTTTCCGGTGACTCTTTAGTATGTTTTGTAAATTTACAAGAATTATTAATTATTTAAACAATTTCGATTACAAAATTTAGAGTCTGGCTATTTTTCAACGAATAGGCTCAATTTTTTACAGAATTATTTATTCTACATCGTGAGATGGTATCCATGCGAAGCCGTGTACAAATCAAAATTATTGAAGTAAAAGTTAATTTCTTTTTCTTTTTAAATTCATTTCCAAATAAAATAAATACATGTAAATAAATTGGTCGCGCGCGTATGAGGCTCTAGTTTTGTTGAAAATTCGTATTTTATTAGTCGAAAATTAATTTTTTAACTGTAAATTTAACTGTTCCATTTTTCGTTTGAAAATTCATCTTTTTGGTTCAGAAATTAACTATTTGGATAATTTTTTTTTTGTGATTAATCATTTTAATTAAAGTTTTACGTGAAAGAATTTCTCTGTCCCAAATAAAAAATAAATTTTATTCAGGTTTATATCTCTACTAAATGTGCAATAATTTCTTCTAATTGGCTTCAAGAGTGTTTTGAAGAAAAAAAGTACTATAAATAGAGGAAGTGGAGTTTCATGAATCATGAATGACCTAATTAATCTCTTAAGGCCAATTATTTTCTACGCAGAAGTAAAGATCACCATAGGTTTTAAACTATCATTTATATTTATGATAAAAACACGTATAAGATATATTTATAATATGACATCATATAAGTTAATTAAAGAAATGAAAAATACTTTATTCCTTATAAAAATAAACATATACCCAACACTATAAATAAAATTTTTCCATAATTATTTTTAAAGATAGAAGGAAAAATGAGCTTCAAAAAATAATCTAGAAAGTTTTGCCTGTAATCCCTGAAACTGCATTCATGTTGATAAAGTCCTAAATCCCTATCTTATCAATTCTAGATAACTCCTCGATATTTAGATTATTGTCTAAGATAATAAAAGCAAAATAAATGTTTAACTTTGTTTGCTTTTTTCACAAAAACGACATTTTTCTTTATCCTCTATTATTTTTGACCTCTTTTATTTTGTTAATTTTTTTAAATGTATGTTTATATGAAGAAGACATCCTGTTTAGTTTCACTAAAAATTTGGTTTATTCAATATATTTAAATGTTTCTTTTCAATATTAAAAAAAATTATATATAAATTTTACGCGGGCCAAACCATTTTTGTGGTCAAGCGGTTTTTTTTGTTTATGTAAACGAATTCTTTAATTTTTCTCGTAAATACGAAAAAAAAAATACGAAAATTTGATTTTTTGAAAAAAATGCCCTGACCACAAAAGTTATTTATTTGTTGAAAATCGGAAAAATACGTATCGCCTAATTTCCTCTGAAAAACAACCAGGGTGGCTGCAAAACTTTATTTTCAAAATTCCCTGATTTTCCCTGACCAATTTTTTATTTTCCCTGACTTATTATTCAAAGGCTAGCAGTGCAATATTGTAACATTATTAACACAGAATAATATTTTATAAACGATATAAAAGAATAAAATTTCAGATTAAAATAAAAAAATTTCGAATTTATACATTTCATTCAACCAAAACAGTTGAATTTTCAAACAAAAATATGACTTTTTAAAAAAATAGTTAAATTTTTAACAAAAAATAAAATTTTCACCAAAATAGTTGAATTTTCAAGCAAATTATTAAATGTTCAACCTACAAAGATGAATTTTCAACCGAATGGTCAAATTTTCTATCCAAAAAGACAAATGCTCAAGAATTAAATTAAATTTAAAACAAAAATTTAATTAAATTAAATTAAATTTTAAATTTAAATTTTAAGAATAAATTAAATTTTAAATAAAATAATTAGATTTTAAACTTGAATGATAATTTAGCAAAAAAAAATGAATCTTTAATCCCAAAGGACAGATTTTCGGTCCAAATAGACGAATATTCAACAAAACAGTTAAATTTTCAATAAAATAGTTGAATTTTTAAGCAAATTCTTAAATTTTCAATCTAATTGAAAATTAATTTTTCAACCAAATGGTCGAATTTTTAAACAAAAAGGATTTAATTGCAACCAAATAGTTCAATTTACAAGCCAAAAAAACGAATTTTATAGAAGACAATTCATTTCCAAAGAAAAATGTAATAGTTGATATTTCAACAAAAATAAAAACGAATTCCCACAAAAAAGGGAAAAGCGAAATTTTTAATAAAAAATGTTAATTTTCAACAACAAAAAAACGAATTTTCAACAAAACAGTCAATTTTTTAACCAAGAGGATGAATTTTCAAGCAGAATGATGCATTTTTAACAAATAAAGATTTTTCATTCAAGAAAGAAAAAGAGTTCATCCAAGTTGTTGAACTTTCAAGCAAAAAGATGAATTTTCTGTAAAGCAGTTGAATTCTCAAACAAAAAATACGAATTTTCAACAAAGAAGTTAATTTTCAACCAAAAATTAAAAGTTACATTTTCAGTTTAAAAAAATTATTTCTCACCAAAAAGAAAAACCAAAAAGATAAATTTCTAACAAAATTGTTCAATTTTTAACCAAGTAGTTGAATTATCAATTTTCAACAAAGTAGATCAATTTTCCACCAAGAAAGATAAATTTTCAACAAAGTAATTGAATCATGAACCATAGAAATATTTCAATTTTCAAATAAATAGTTGCATTTTTATTCAAAAGAGATTGAATTTCTACTAAAACAGATGAATTTTTAAACCAAAAATACGAATCTTTAACAAAGAAGTTAATTTTCAAACAAAAATTAAAAAGTTACATTTACGAACGAATACGAATTTTCAACCAAAGAGATTAATTTTCAACTTAAGCAATAAATATTCAACTGGAAATGTTAAATTTTCATTTAAATAATAAATTGTCAATAAAAAAACGACTTTTTAACAAAGTAGTTAAATTTTCAACCAAAGAGATGAATTTTCAACTAAAATTAAGAATCTTCATCCAAAAAATGACTTTATCACCAAATTGTTTAATTTTCTACTACCAAATTGTTTAATTTTCTACAAAGTAGAATATTTTTTAACCAAAAGAGATGAATTCCTAAGAAAAATGTAATAGTTGATATTTAAACCAAAACAAATTCTAATTTTAAACCAACAACAGTTGAAGTCAACCAAAAAGGCGAATTTTCAACAAAAGAGTTGACTTTTCAACAAAAAAGGATGCTTTTTAACAAAATTGTTGAACTTTGAACAATGTAGATTTTTTTTTAATTGTTCTTTCAACCAAAAATATGAATTTTTAAACAAGAAGATTATGTTTTCTAACGAAAAATACGAATCTTCAACCAAATATATGAATTTTCAACCAAAAAAGGAATGGTTTCATTTAAAAAATTAACTTTTTAGATAATTAATTTTCAGCAAAAAAAAAAATTTCAACAAAATAGTTGAAAACTATGTAAATTACTGCAGATTACTTGGATTACTCTGAATTACAAATTAATTACTTAAATAACTTCGAATTATCCGAGTCACAAGTGGATTACGTTGGATTATATGTGGATTACCCTGGATTACTATTGGATTACCTGAATTACTCCTAATGATCTGGATTACTCCGATGACCTGGATTACTCCGTGACCTGGATTACCCTGGTATACAAGTGGATTACTTCGTATTAGAACTGTACTAATCCATACTAGAATTGGATTACGAAAGGATTACAACGAATTATAAGTGGATTACTCCGAATTACTTGAAATGATCCGGATTACAAGTGGATTATTCTGCATTATATGTGGATTACTCTGCATTATATGTGGATTACCCTGGATTACTTCCATTACCCGAATTACTTCAAATGAATTGGATTACTGCGAATTACAAGTGGATGATGCCAGATTTGAACTGTATTACTCCATACTAGAACTGGATTACAAGTGGATGACAAGTGGATTATTGGGATTACCTGAATTTCTCAGAATGATCTAAATTACTCTCTAATATATGTGGATTACTCCGTCTTATATGTGGATTACTCTGTTTTATATGTGGATTACTCTGTTTTATATGTGGATTACTCGGTCTTATATGTGGATTACGCAGGATTACAAGTGGATTGATTACTTTAATTACTCTGAATGAATGTATTACCACGAATTACAAGTGGATTCAACCGGATTAGACCTGTATTACTCCATACTAGAAGTGGATTTCAAGTGGATTACTGGGGATTGTGGGCGGATTACTGGGGATAATGGTCGGATTACTGGGGATTATGGTCGGATTATTCCGATTACTTGAATTACACTGGATTGTAAGTGGGTTACTCTGTGTTATAGGTGGATATACTGGATTACAAGTGAATTACCTAAATTACTCCGATCGACTGGATTACGACAGATTACAAGCGGATTAACCCGGATTAGAACTGTATTACTTCATATTAGAACTGTATTACTAGTGGATTACGATAGATTATAAGTGGATTATTTCTAATTACTTCGAATTATCTAGATTACAAGTGGATTATCCTGGATTGTATGTAGATTACGCTAGATTATAAAAGCATTACTTGCATTGCCCGAATTGTTTCAAATGATCTGGCTTACTCTGAATTACAAGTGGGTTACTGTGGCTTATAGGTTGATTATACTGGATTACAAGTGGAGTACTTGTATTACTCCAAATGACTGGATTAATTCGGATTACAAGTGGATTACACCGGATTAGGACTGCTGGCTTATAGTTTGATTATACTGGATTACAAGTGGATTACTTGAATTACTCCGAATGACTGGATTATTGCGGATTACAAGTGGATTAAACGGTTAAACCTGATTAGAACTGTATAACTCCATATTAGAACTGGATATAAAGAGGATGACTTGAATTACTCCGAATGACTGGATTATCCCGCATTACAAGTGAATTACTCCGAATGAATTGCTTGGAATTACAAGTGGATTGAGTGGAATTATAAGTGGATTAAGGCGGATTACCAGTTCGGATAACCAATGCCCAGCAAACGTGGTACAGAACAGATCTGTAACTGTTCTAGAACACAAAAGAACGTATTATTGAACAGGTTAGTTACAGGTTACGAACATGCGAGTGACTATGTCATCTCCCACACGCTAGAAAAATTCTGTAACAGTTCTAGAACGCTGTGACACACGATCTGTAACATTTCTAGAACAACTCTAGAACTCAGTTACAAGTGTTATGTAACAATTCTGTAACAGTTCTGGAACTCTGTGTCAACCGATCTGTAACATTTCTAGAACAATTCTAGAACTCAATTACAAATGTTGTGTAACAATTCTGTAACAGAACTAGAACACTGTGACAACCGAACTGTAACATTTCTAGAACAATTCTAGAACCCAATTACAAATTTTATGTCACAAATGTGTAACACAGTTCTAGCACGTTGACAATACACCGTTACAGAAAAATTCCATATTAAACTTGGAAGAAATGTAACAGAACGTCTGTGATTGGACAGTTCTAGAACAATTATGTAACAACTGTTCTGGAACAGATATTAATCTTTGATCCTAATTCGTTCTACAATACACTTGTAATAGGGTTCTAGAACTTCGATCTGATACTATTACGGTGCAGTTCTAGAACAAACTGAGACCAAATCCTATAGAACGTCTTTGATTGGTCAGTTCTAGAACAATTACGTAACAACTGTTCTGGAACAGTTATTAATCTTTGTTCCTAATTCTTTCTGTAATACACTTGTAACAGGGTTCTAGAACTTCGATATAATAATATTACGGCACAGTTCTAGATCTAGAACAAACTGGGGCCAAATGTTATGGAACGTCTGTGATTGGTCAGTTCTAGAACAATTATGTAACTACTGTTCTGGAACAGATATTAATCTTTGATCCAAATTCGTTCTAGAATACACTTGTAACAGGATTCTAGAACTTCTATATAACACTGTTACGGTACAGTTCTAGAACAAACTTGAAACAAATGTCATAGAATGTCTGTGATCAGTTTGTTCTAGAACAATTCCATAGCAACTGTTACAGAACAGTGCTGTCACATAGTTCTAGAACAGTTCTCTCACAATTTAGTCACAGTGTTCTAGAACACTGTTACCTTTCTGTTCTAGAACAGTTCTGTCACAATTTTTTCACAGTGTTCTAGAAAACTGTTACCTTTCTGTTCTAGAACAGTTATTTCACCATCTTGTAACAACTGTTATAGAACACAGTTTTTTTATCTAGAACAGTTACAAACGTGTTTGCTGGGTAAGTAGAGCGTCCCCTCGAAAACGATTTCTTAAATACAACAAATTTTCTTTGGATGTGGATTCGGACAAAAATGTAATTCATATTAACTATCTAATTAAATTTATATGTAATAAAAATGCAATATAAGTTGAAATATAATTTCTCATTAAAAAAGCACGCACGAATTAACCATACTACATTCTTGGAAATGTACTGTTATATACATAATTACATATAGTATCTACATGCAACTGCATACAAGTTCACTGTTCATTCATGAAAGCATATATATGCATAGGCGTGAACGACCAATCACCGTTCTTTTCATACTTCTTATGTTAGGCTTACTCGCTCGTAGAAAATGACATCATATTATCATCAGTTTGAATCGGCCACTGCCCCAGCACAGCCTGCGCAATGTCTTGACATTCGCGGATAATTTCCACCTCTCGACTTTCCCCTCCAGTAACCATCAAAAACAAAATTAAAAGAAAAAACCTAAATAAATATTCAGCCCCCTCCACAAATAAAATTAAATCAAAAATTTCCTCTCTTCAAAATACGTCTGCGAGAAACGTAATTAGTGATTCACAAGTGCATCATTCACACACATATACCTGGAAGCGAAAGTGACTAATCGAGTTTCAACTTGTTAATCCTCAATCCGAGTTTGCAGTGCCAAGTTTTTCAACTTGTAAGTTTTTTTTCAATTCCCCTGATGACACACTCCTTTTCGGTTTCAATGAACAACGAGTGCTGCATTCATGATTCAAATAGTTATATTCTCAGTGTGACGACTTGACCGAGAAACCGTGAAATGACCGGGAAAAACGGGGAAATGACCAGGAATTTAATTAAAAACCGGGAATTTACTTCTGATTGTAGAAAAATTCCAGTTCTCATTATTTCAATAATAATTTAAAAAATGTTATTACCATTTATAGATGTTAACGTCCGAGTTTTTAAATTTGTATTAATTAATAATAATTTAGAGAAGTGATTTCTACTTTATCTACAGTTGCAGATTTTTCAGATTATCTCAGTTTACTCTAATTAAATCATAATTTATTATTGAATTTTTATTATTTTCCATTATAAGAAAAACTTTTTGCAATTTTTTGCTCTGTGAGATTTTTTTCGCTGGCTAGAGTTTGATAATCGTGTTGATGATATTCCAAACATACAGAAACAATTATTTCCTCAGTTTTTTCAAAAAATGGATTTAGAAAATAGTTTTTGCTTTTATTTTCGGACAGAGAGTTTCCGGAAAGAAATATAATTTCACTTGGAACAGGGAATTTTTTACATGGAACGATACTTTTTTTAAAGAATTATCATTCGGATTTCGAGGGAAGGAATTTAAAAGAATCACTTTTCCAAGTCAGAATTTGGCACAATTTGAAAGTTCCCGCTTCCAAATTTTAGCTAAGAAAGTACTTGGTTAAAACTTTAAAAGTTAATCTCTTTTGTTAAAAAATTATTTTTTTGGTTGAAGGTTCATCATTTTAATTGAATTTTTTTTTGTGAAGAATTAGATTTTTAACAGAAAATTTAAACATTCTATTTTTGGTTGAAAATGTATATTTTTCGATGAAAATTCAACTAATTGATTAAAAATTGATATTTTTTATTTAGAAATTAAACTTTGAAAATGTATGTACTATGTGAAAAATTCGCCTTTTTGTAGAAAATTAATCTTTATGGGTGAAAATCCATCTTTTTGGTATACAATTCAACTATTCCAGTTGAAGATTCATCATTTTAGTTGAAATTTCAACACTTTGGTTGAAAAATAATTCCTTCTACTCAAAATTTGAATGTCCATTTATGGTTGAAAATTTGTCGTTTTTAATTGAAAATTCAACTATTTTGTTAAAAATTCACGTATTTTGTTAAAAAATCGATTTTTTTGGTAGAAAATGATCTATTTCTTTGAAAGTTAATCTTCTTGTTTAAAAATTCTTCTTTTCTTAAATATTTATCTTTTTAGTTGAAAATTCATATTTTAGGTTGAAAATAAAATTACTTGGTTGAAAATTAAACTCTTTTGTCAAAAATTAATTTTTTTGGTTGAAGATTCATCATTTTAATTAAAAATTCATTTCTTTGATTGAAAAATGAGCCATTTAATTGAAAACTTGTTTTTCTTTGGATGTTTTATGGTTAAAAATGTATTGTTTTTTTTTCAACTGAAAATGTAATAATTATTCCAGTTGAATATTCAATAATTTTAGTTAAAAATTCATCTTTCTTGTTGAAAATTCAACTATTCCAGTTAAATATTTACAATTTTATTTGAAAATTCATCACTTTGTTTGAAAATGTAACTATTTTTTTGAAAGTTAGTTTTTTTTGCTGAAAGTAATTTTTTTAACTGAAAATTTAACTTATTCCAATTGAAAATTCCATACTTGTACATAGTTGAAAATTCATCTGTTCGGTTAAACATTAATTTTTTAACAGGAGTTTCAATTATTTAAGTGTTTGGTTTAAAATTAATTTTTGTAACTAAAAATGTTATTATTCCATTTTCGGTTGAAAATGATCATTTCTTTAGTTAAAAATTCAATCATTTGGTTAAAAATGTTGTCTTCTTTAATTGAAAATTCAACTATTTCGCTAAAAATTCATGTAATTTGTTGAAAAATTGTATTTTTTTATAGAATTACCTTATTGTTTTAAATGCATCTTTTTGGTTGAAGATTCAAGTATTCCAGTTAAATATTCATAATTTTAGTTGAAAATTCATCTTTTTGGTTCAAAATTCAATTATTCTAGTTGAAAATTCATAATTTTATTTAAAAATTCATCACTTTGGTGGAAAATTGAACTATTTTGGTGAAAATCCGTTTTTTTTTATTGAAAATTAATTTTTTCAACTCAAAGTTTAACTATTCCATTTTTTGTAAAAAATTGATATTTTTTAGTGGAAAATTTAAGTATTTTTTTCAAAATTTATTTATTTTGCAATGTTTTGCTCTGTTATGTTGAAGGATGTTTAGAATGAACGTCATGAATGAAAATAAATGTTTGCGTTTAGCGACAAATATGAATGTTACTTTTAGTTGCCCGGGAAAATTGAAAAACTTGACCGGGAAAAACCGGGAATTTGAAATCGTCCGGCGAATCGCTACTATTACTACTATTATTATTTAGTTTAGGTATTATTTAACAATGAACAAAGTGTCCAAAGAAAAGGCACGTCCACTGCGCGCACGATATCTCCAGTCAGCATCATCTGAAATAAATAAATCATAAATTTTCTTTATTAGTA
The DNA here is from genome assembly GCA_932195095.1 of Andricus curvator. Taxonomy (NCBI): domain Eukaryota; kingdom Metazoa; phylum Arthropoda; class Insecta; order Hymenoptera; family Cynipidae; genus Andricus; species Andricus curvator. The sequence continues at coordinate 65,556 of CAKNYM010041440.1, forward strand.
TGAGCACAGCTCTAAAGTGACGAAGCGGATTTTTTTTATTTTGCAAAATAACAAAAAGACGGCAGTTTAAACAAAAAATGTCCAAAAATCGTGTTTTTTTGCTCTTTTTTTGTTAAAATAAAAATAACCTTTTCAGTAATTGCTGGCGAAAATAAGCGAACCGTCTCGAGCTTACTTTAATTTGTTCCTCCTTTTGGTTCCTGCAGTACTCTCTTTCTCTGACTTGAATTAAGTGACTGAAATTCATTTCCAAAAAATCGTCTTTTTGGAATTAGAAATTTTACAATTCAAGTACAAAATTTAACTATTTTGTTGAAAATCATTTTTTTGGGGGTTAAGAATTAGATTTTTAACAGAAAATTTAACCATTCTATTTTTGGTTGAAAATGTATCTTTTTTGGATGAAAGTTCAACTATTTAGTTGAAAATTGATATTTTTTATTTAGAAATTATAATAGTTGTTTGAAAATGTATGTAATTTGTGAAAAATTTGCCTTTTTTTGTAGAAAATTAATCTTTCTGGTGGAAAATTCAGCTATTCCAGTTAAATATTTACAATTTTATTTGAAAATTCATCGCTTTGTTTGAAAATATAACTATTTTTTTGAAAGTTAGTTTTTTTTGTTGAAAGTAATTTTTTTAACTGCAAATTTAACTTATTCCAATTGAAAATTCCATAGTTTACGTAGTTGAATATTCATCTGTTCGTTTAAACATTAATTTTTCAACATGAAATTAAATTATTTAAGTGTTTGGTTTAAAATTAATTTTCTTAACTAATTCAAGTATTCCAGTTAAATATTCATAATTTTAGTTGAAAATTCATCTTTTTGGTTCAAAATTCAACTATTCTAGTTGAAGATTCATAATTTTATTTGAAAATTCACACTTTGGTGGAAAATTGAACTATTTGGGTATAAATCCGTTTTTTTTAAATTAATTTTTTCAACTGAAAGTTTAACTATTCATTTTTTGTAAAAAAATTGATATTTTTTAGTGGAAAATCTAAGTCTTTTTTTTCAAAATTAATTTATTTTTAAATTTTTTGCTCTGTTATGTTGAAGGATGTTTAGAATGAACGTCACGAATGAAAATAAATGTTTGCGTTTAGCGACAAATATGAATGTTACTTTTAGTTGCCCGGCAATTGGAAATCGTCCGGCGAATCGCCACCCTAGCTGAATCTTTTCCTGCTGTCTCAAAGTTTTAAAAACACCATTTTTGTACATAAATTTATTATTTAGTTTAGGTATTATTGAACAATAAACAAAATGCCTAAAAAAAAGGCATGTCCACTGCGCGCACGATATCTCCAGTCAGCATCATCTGAAACAAATAAATCAGAAATTTTCTTTATTACTATGAGCATAGCTCTGAAGTGACAAAGCAGATTTTGTTTATTTCGAAAAATAACAAAATGGCGGCAGTGTAAACAAACAAACTCCAAAAATCGTATTTTTTTTGCTCTTTCTTTGTTAAAATAAAAATAACCTTTTCAGTAATTGCTGGGGAAAATAAGCGAACCGTCTCGAGCTTACTTTAATTTATTCCTCCTTGTGGTTCCTTGTGACTCTCTTTCTCTGACTCGAATTAAGTGAGTGAAGTTCATTTCGAAAAAAATCGTCTTTTTGGAATTAAAAATTTAACTATTCAAGTAAAAAATTCAACTATTTTGTTCAAAATCCTTTTTTTTTGGTTAAGAATGAGATTTTTAACAGAAAATTTAACCATTCTATTTTTGGTTGAAAATGTATCTTTTTGGATGAAAGTTCAACTATTTAGTTGAAAATTGATATTTTTTATTTAGAAATTAAACTAGTTGTTTGAAAATTGATGTACTTTGTGACAAATTTGCTTTTTTTTGTAGAAAATTAATCTTTATGGTTGAAAATCCATCTTTACGGTATAAATTTCAACTATTCCAGTTGAAGATTCATAATTTTAGTTTATATTTCATCAGTTTGGTTGACAATTAATTCCTTCAACTGAAAATTTGAATGTCCATTTTTGGTTGAAAATTGATCTTTTCTTGTTCAAAATTGAAGAATTTGAATGAAAATTTGTCTTCTTTAATTGAAAATTCAACTATTTCGTTGAAAATTCACGTATTTTGTTGAAAAATAGATTTTTTTGGTAGAAAATTATCTATTTCTTTGAAAGTTAATTTTCTTGTTCAAAAATTCTTCTTTTCTGTTAAAAATTCAAGTATTCCAGTTAAATATTTATCGTTTTAGTTGAAAATTCATGTCTTAGAATTTTAAAATTACTTTGTTGAAAATTAAACTCTTTTGTCAAAAATTAATTTTTTTAGTTCAAGATTCATCATTTTAATTGAAAATTCATTTTTTGGGTTGAAATATGAGCTGTTTGATTGAAAACTTTTTTTTCTTCGGATATTTTTTAGTTAAAAAATGATCTTTTCTAGTTCAAAATTCAACAATTTATCTTTTTTAATTGAAAATTCAACTATTTCGTTGAAAATTAACGTATTTTGTTAAAAAATCGATTTTTTGGGTAGAAAATTATCTGTTTCTTTGAAAGTTAATTTTCTTGTTTAAAAATTCTTCTTTTCGGTTAAAAATTCAAGTATTTCAGTTGAATATTCAATCATTTTAGTTAAAAATTCATCTCTTTGGTTGAACATTAATTTTTTGACTCAAAATGTAATTATTCAATTTTTTGTTAAAAATTATGATCTTTGTTAGTTAAAATTCGTCTTTTTATGTAGAAATTAATCTTCTTCATCGAAAATTAATCTTTTTTGTCAAAAATTGAATTATTTTAGTTAAAGATTCATAATTTCAGTTAAAAATTCATCTTTCTGGTTGAAAATTCAACTATTCCTTTTAAATATTTACAATTTTATTTGAAAATTCATCCGTTTTTTTTTAAAGTGTAACTATTTTTTTGAAAGTTAGTTTTTTTTTTGTTGAAAGTAATTTTTTTAACTGAAAATTTAAATCATTCCATATGAAAATTCCATAGTTGTAGTTGAAAATTCATTCTTTTAGTTGAGAACTCTTATGTATTTGGTTTAAAATTAATTTTTTAAACTAAAAATGTTACTATTCCATTGTCGGTTGAAATTGGTCATTTCTTTAGTTAAAAATTCAACCATTTGGTTGAAAATTTGTCTTTTTTAATTGAAAATTTATTTAATTTGTTGAAAAATTGTATTTTTTTGTAGAAAATTAATCTTTTTGTTTGAAAATTATTCTTATTGTTTAAAAATGCATCTTTTTGATTGAAGTTTTAAGTATTCCAGTTAAATATTCATAATTTTAGTTGAAAATTCATCGCTTTGGTGGAAATTGATCTATTTTTGTGTAAAATCCGTTTTTTTGTTGTTGAAAATTAATTTTTTTAACTTAAAGTTTAACTATTCCATTTTTTGTAAAAAATTGAAGTATTTTTTTCAAAATTCATTAACTTTGCAATGTTTTGCTCTGTTTTGAAGGATTTTTAGAATGAACGTCATGAATTAAAATAAATGTTTGCGTTTCGAGGTAAATATGAATGTTACTTTATTTGCCCGGGAAAATTGGGAAACGTGACCGGGAATTTGAAATCGTCCGGCGAATCGCTACCCTGATTCTTTTTCCTGCCGTCTCAATGTTTCAAAAAAAAACATTTTTTTACAGAAAATTATTACTTAGTTTAGGTATTATTTAACAATAAACAAAGTGCCTAAAAAAAGGCATGTTCACTGTGCGCACGATATCTCCAGTCAGCATCATCTGAAACAAATAAATCAGAAATTTTCTTTATTACTATATGAGCATAGCTCTGAAGTGACGAAGCGGAAAATCCATCTTTTCGGTATGAAATTCAACTATTCCAGTTGAAGATTCATAATTTTAGTTTAAATTGCATCAGTTTGGTTGAAAATTAATTCCTTCAACTAAAAATTTGAATGTCCATTGTTAGTTGAAAAATTATCGTTTTTAGTTGAAAACTCGTCTTTTTTGTAGAAATTAATCTTCTTGATTGAAAATTAATCTTTTCAGTCAAAAATTTAATTATTTTAGTTAAAGATTCATCATTTCAGTTAAAAATTCATCTTTCTGGTTGAAAATTCATCTTTCTGGTTGAAAATTGAACTATTCCAGTTACATATTTACAATTTTATTTGAAAATTCATCGCTTTGGTGGAAAATTGAACTATTTTGGTGAAAATCCGTTTTTCTTGTTGAAAGTTTAAATATTCCATTTTTTGTAAAAAATTGATATTTTTTAGTGGAAAATTTAAGTATTTTTTTTCAAAATTCATTTATTTTGCAATTATTTGCTCTATTGTGTTAAAGTATGTTTAGAATGAACGCCATGAATTAAAATAAATATTTGCGTTTAGCGTGTAGTTTAGGTATTATTTAACAATAAATAAAGTGTCAAAAAAAAGGAATGTCCACTGCACGCACGATATCTCCAGTCAGCATCATCTGAAACAAATAAATCAGAAATTTTCTTTATTACAATGAGCATAGCTCTGAAGTGACGAAGCGAATTTTGTTTATTTCGCAAAATAACAAAATGGCGGCAGTGTAAACAAAAAAACTCCAAAAATCGTGTTTTTTGCTCTTTCTTTGTTAAAAAAAAAATAACCTTTTCAGTAATTGCTGGCAAAAATAAGCGAACCGTCTCGAGCTTACTTTAATTTATTCCTCCTTGTGGTTCCTTGTGACTCTCTTTCTCTGACTCGAATTAAGTGAGTGAAGTGAAGTTCCTTTCGCTTTCAGCCGTGACTCGTTTAAACGCGTTCCAGCGAGTGCGAGTGAGTCGGAGGATCATCCGGTGCTGTGGGTTCACCTGTGTGGAGTGGAGTGGAGGGAAATCGGCGGCGGGTGTTGTAACAACGTACCAGAACGTACACACAAAACTGACACAAACTCGGCACGCGGCAAGATGGCCGCACGTCGCGTACACGCCTCGATGAGGCTCGTCGTTTTGTGCCTTAATTTTGTCCTGGCTGTCCTGGGTCAACAGGACCCGTTCCAGTACGGCCGATACCGTGAACCGCAAAGTGGAGGTTATTACAATCGTGATGGTGCATCCGTGCCGCAGCAAAACACACCCGGGTATCATACCTACATTTACAAGGGTAGAAGATACGGGTACCAGGATGGGTACCAGCCCAGTATTCAAAATCCCTACTACCGGGGACCAACCAGGGCTCCGGAGGACCGTTACAAGTATGGGGTGAGTTACAAATTTCACAAAATTCCAAGATATTTTTTTGTATTTTCGATTGCTTGCTTTTACTACCTTCTACTCTGCGCGAGCGTCGAGAAGTTGACAGCTACGCCTTCGCCTTTGTCGACTGCTTAGTGCTTCGTTTGTTTGCCCTACTTTTGAAAAGGGCTTACACAATTTTTTAACACGTCACTTTCTGCTGGAGATTAGAGCTCTTTTGGAGAGAATTTTTAGTCCAAGAGTTCTTCTTTTGGAGTTTATGAAATTGGAAGAAGTATTTTTGACTTAGAAATTTTTCTAGTTTAACTTTCACTTTCCGAATATTTCAATTTCGTTATTGAACTATCGGTAGTTTTATTTTTTTCGGTAATTATATTTTCGGTATTTTTAAATATTAAGGATTTGTATTTTTTGGCAAGATGATGTCATCCCTAATAGATTCATAATAAAACTTTTATTTTTATCAGGGTGTCTACCCTACCTGGAAAACCTGGAATTGTCAGGGAACTTTTATATACCTCGAAAAACCTGGAAATGTCAGGGATTTTTTTTTTAAGTCAGGGAATTTTGTCGAAAGCGTACTTAATTTTTTTTAATTGCAATATTAAATTGAATAAGAATGATTCTTTATTTGTAAAGGTAGCTTTATATGACTGTATTCAAGGTGACGACTTGACCGGGAAATGAGCGGGAATTTAATTTAAAAACCGGGAATTTACTTCTGATCATAGCAAAATTCAAGAAATATAATTTCACTTGGAACAGGGAATGTTGTACACGGAATAGGAAATTTTTTAAGGAATTATAATTCGGATTGAGAAAAAAGGAATTTTTAAAAATCCCTCTTTCAAGTCAGAATTCGTCACAATTCGAAAGTTCCCTCTTCTAAATTTTAGGTAATAAAAGTACTTCAAGCAGTTTTCAGAGTAGAAGTAGAATTTCAAAGAAGAAGTAGAATTTCAAAGAAGAAATATTTCTGAATTATAATAGAAATTTTTGTTTACATTGTTCGTTGCGAATTCATCGTTTTTTAGTTAGAAATTCAACTACTGGGTTAAAAGTTAAACTTTTGTTAAAAATTAATTTATCTTTTTTTGATGAAAATTCAACTATT
>CAKNYM010041441.1:0-14002 GCA_932195095.1 Andricus curvator
TTTTTTTTTTGAAAAGATGAACAAGAACAGTGACTGATAAAAAGAATAATATTTCCCATCGTGTAACTTTCAAAGAGGAACTACTTTTTCGGCTACCACTTTGTAGCACAGCAGAGGGATTATTGTGGCTTTTTGCTGAGTCCCACACTCTCTAATATTTTGAAAGCGAAGCTTTTATAAATATCTAGTTTACGTCCAATTTCAAACTTAATTTTCCACTGTGTATAGTAAACTTTGAGTTGCAAATTCCATAGAATGTAATTACATGAAACTTATAACTAACTAGATTTTCATGATATTACAAAGTGGAAAACATACATCCCCAATCTCTGAAATTTTGGCTTAAATATAAAATTCACATATTTTATAAAAATGGATAATATTTTCATTCATTTAATTAATCAAGTCTACAGTGAACTTAAAGCTATCGATTTTTCTGCAACAATATTCAATTGATACGAAAATCGTTATCAATATATAGAAACAAAAGAAGGTTACATTCTGGGATCATTTTGTTGTAGATCAAATTGATACCTTCAGAAACTTAACGGAACCTTTCTGAATTATAATAACAACTCACCTTAAATTTTTAGATCCACCACGACCATAAAGAAAAATATTACGTGGACTTTGAAACCTTTGATCTGGATAACGATCGCGGTTTCGACTGTAAAAAACACGTGAACAGGGTCCACTTCCGTAGGGATCCCCATCTTGAACAAGGTCTACGAATTCGTACAGGGCTCGAAAGTTAACAGGCCTATAAGAAAAATTATTAAATCATTAAAAATATTCTTTATAGGTAGTAACAATTATTAAAACTAATATTTCAGTTTTCAAAAACGTTACAAAATATACAGGATATGTCAATAATTACAAAATAAATATAATTTCATTATGCATACATGTGACAAAGGGTTAAAATGGAGTTAAATAAACATAAATGACGTTGTATTTGTCAGGAAAACTCTATTTCGCAACGCCACCTATAGTAAGGAAATTAAAAAACAAATATTAAGTGAATTTATTATTTAAATTTAAAGCAAGATATTTTTACTTTAAATTTCCAAAAAGCATTAAAAGTAATGAAAAGTAGATACCTTTCACGATTTTGTCACCAAAGGCCTCACATATAATATAAGATAAATGAATATTGAACTCAATAATTATAAAACTCCATGCGCTCTCCACGGTTCGTTGAAATCGTGTATACATTTTGCAGGATTGTATAATGAATATCCGAACCATTTAATTTACTTGCAAAATTTAATATCTGTTCGTTGCTAATCAAAATGAAATTGTTTGTATAGCGCAGAATTTATTAAATTTTTTTGGCAGATATGCAAATGAGTTTTGCAAATGGTTACTAGTTAGAGAGAAAATTAATTTAAAAATGTTATTTAATGTGAATATTAAATCTGATGAAAAACAGCAATATACTTATCTGCCCACCTGAATGAAGCTTCAAATAACGAAAAAAATGTATAGTTGAAACAGAAAAATAATGTAAAATCAAATCAATAAAACTGAAATATATTTAGGTAATTATAAAGGTTTTTGAAAAAATATTTGGCAATTTTTTTTCCTAACAGTAAGTGCCCAAAAACGCCCTTAAAACGAAGTATTGCATTTTTAGAATAAGCACGGAGGAAAATGGATATTAAGATTCAAAATCTGGATTTTTAACTATAGGACAATGATCTAGATATTAAGCTGGAATATTTTGATATTAAGATTCAATATCCAGGTATTAAAAACTCTAATTATAAAAATATTGAGATATTACACTTCACTATCTGGATATTTGTTTTTAATATCAAGATATTAACCTAAATATCTAGATCATTTTCCTATAGTCAAAAATCCAGATATTGAGTCATAATATCTATTTTCCTTATTGAGAACTTTACAGGAAATGTTGTGATTGAAAATTGATTTTGTCGTTAATTTTACTTTTTTCTTAAAACCTCGGTATGAAAGGCAATTCATAACTGATTTTAAAGTTTAATGGCCAAAATTATCATTTTCAGACAGTAGTTTTGGGGGAAATATTTACTATAGACATATGTCAAAAACTGAAAAAGACCATCTACGAAGTCGCTTTTATATATAGTTATAAGATATAGTGTACTCAATAAAAAATGAATGGACATCATTTTAGTGAAGCTTGTTTTTTTACTTTCACATAAATATGGAGAAGGCTAAACCAGCTACTTTTCATAAAATTTACCATTTTCACACTCTTGAACTATTGACCACATGAAAAAATATTTTACATAACAAATACGTAATTTATTGAAATCTACATTGTTTAATGAACAATATTTTTCTCTGAAATTCATACTTTACAAGGTATAGTTCGTTTTTTGAACAAAATCATGCAAAATCAGCGTGATTTTAATTTTTGGTCGATTTTTTCGAAAAATAATGTTTTTACCAACAAATGTTCGAAAACAAAAAAGTTTTATTTTTACGAAATACACCATTTCTCTGTAGATTATTTTTATATATAAAGCAATATTCTTCAAAATAAATAATAAAAATCGTGGAAATAGAGGTCGTTTCAAAAATTCACAGTGCCAAATTCACATATCATATAAAATGATAAACTTGAGGAAAATTAGCCATGAAATTTAGAAAATAAGAAACAGGCAGCTCTTTTAATGTTTGTGAAATTTAGTGAATTTATAAACAACTTGGAAGATGACCTTATCTTTTGAGTTTTTTACATATATATCGTAAATATTTTTCCGGAAACTACCGTCAAAAGGGGTAATTTCGGACATGTGGGGGCAAATCCGTACACCTCTAAATTCCCTTACTTGATAGGATAAATTACTGAAAAATATTCCATGAATCTGGAATCAGTTCAAGCCTTCAGTGGTTCTAGATTCTGCTTGAAACCACCCACCTCAAGTAATTTAAACTATCAATTTAGGGATGTCTTAATTTTTGGTTTTTGGGCACTCACTACCAGGAAAAAAAATCGATCGTTAAATCGCTGGCATGAGCGCGCAATATTTTGGCCGGAATTTAAGAAAAAAATTCGGAAAGACTTCACGTATAAATTTTTGGTTTGTAAGAAATACGGAGAAATGAAATAATTTTTAATTCAAGTTTAAAAAAATTACAAAACTTTAAAAAAGACTTCTGCTATTATTTCCACTTATTTTAATTTCACACAGGCACTTATAATCTTTTCAATATCTTTGTTTTAACGGTTGGTACACGTGATTCATTAATAATAACGGTTACAATAAATTCTGCTGCAAATCCCTGCTTCAATAATTTTACCAATATTGTTGGTTCGATGATATGATATTTTAAGTATGTATTAAAACTGTTCGAGATTAGTCGAGATTAAGGAAAAGAGAAGAGGCGTTCTATTTTATATGATTCGAGTTTGTTTATGAGTTTGCCGTTCAGGCATTGCGTGTGTAGGACGTTAGCCATATAAGCTATTCCGAGAGTTATATCAGATTAAATCGATTTTTCACCCACAAGACGAAGGGTTTATCCATATATCAAATTCTGCCTTTTTATAAGATATAAGATACGGTGTTCGATTTTGCGAAGGTAAGCAAGGAGGGCATTAGCGTATAAGCCACGTTCTAGACTATTTTACTGACTTTTTATAACACATGCATGATTTCAGCCCTTTCTGATGCCCGTAAAACGAGGCAGAAGTAGTGCTTTTCAAGCATGGTGACGTCAGAGGAAGCAAAAGTGTCACGTTGGAGGTGAATAATGAAAATTATTCATCTATGAGCTCACATTTTGGGCTCATAAAAAGTGAGCTTCAAGCTATCAGCTGATCGCGCTGACTGATTATTTGACAGATGGAACCAACTCGAAGCGATAAGTTATCATAAATTACCGATATATTACCAGAATTTACCATAAATTATCAACAATTTTTGGAAATTTTTGAATACTATGAATTTCCGTAAAGTTCCTAAATTTCCAAAATATTTGTTAATTTATAAATTTACCATACATTTTCGTAATTATGGGAGCGTTCAAATATAAAGTCACGCTGTATTTTAAGATTTTTTAGCTCCCCCCATACCTTTTGTCACGCTCTGTCACAAAATTACGAGGCCCCCACCTGCAATATTACGTCACAGTCTTTCGCCCCCTATTTTTTAAAATAATATTTTATTAGTTATAAAAGCATTTTCAGAGTCGTCTTACATAGTATTAGATAGTATAACATATGGAAATCAAACGCTACATGCATATGTCATGTTCAGTAAGAAAAGGGCCCAATTTTTCAGCATACAGTTACGGATAGAACTTCCCCTAGGGGCTGTAAGACCTTGTAGTTGGTGGGGAGGCTTAAGCGTGTGGGACAAGGGGGTCAAACGGACCTCCGGCTGCATGTGTATGGATATGGATGAAAGGATCCCTATAAACGGGCTATCCTGGTATGTAGGATTGCAGTATGGTAGAAGGGTGAAAGAGCCTAGCTAACAAGGGCCTTCTGGATCCCTGGGTCGAAGTTTCTCCCGGACCGATATCAAGTTTTGAAATCGAGACGGGAATGCGACCTGCGACCCACACAGCGAATGTGGCCACCCCCCTAAGCCATGAGTGTAGAGTGATCGTGCCCGTGGCACTTTGGCACCTAGGGGTATGAAGGTGTCCTAACGGCCTCTCAGGGACACCGGGCGACCTCCCCGAGTAAGTAGTCTTACCCCTGCATGCGGGGCTCTGCAGGGGCAGACCCTCTATTTCCCTAGCTACTCGTGGGGTCAAAATGAACACGCCAAAAAACAAAAACTTGAAGGAAAGAGGAAGGAAGGTGGCGGCTAGCCAAAGTCAGGTGCCGGCTGTGCCCCCAGCTCCTTCAGGAGCTGAGGGATTAACGGTCCCCCTGAATGAGGCTATGGAAACGGGAGCGGCCAATGAAATCCCCAAAAAGAACAAACGCATCAACGTTCCCCTGAAAAGGAAACTGAGGAGGCAAGCGCAGTAGGCCAGTAAACCAACTGCAAGGGCTGGAACATTGGCAACCACAACGCCGACAACTAGCACCGAAGCTCAGAAGAGGGGGAGGAGCTCAGAAGACACCCCACTGGGGGGGGGGGCTGAGCCTATGAAGAGGCACAAGACAGTCAGCAACCGGCGAACAGGTAGTCGTCGGGGGCTGGACTGACAGCTGCCCAGAAGACTACTCCCTGACGGTGGTGGTGGCGGACACGAGCTACCCAGACTCACTGCTCACTGCGGAGCAGTTTAAGCTCTTTAGGGAGGCCACCTGAAGGGGGCTCTGAAGAGTGTCCCCGGATCAATGACCGAAATTCGAGACCTCCTTCTGTAGGGAGGAGTCTTAATATTCATCGCAGCCAACCTAGCGGCTAAATCTTGGCTACATAATACGGTGGCTGAGACTAGGCCCTGGGAAGGCGCAGATCTAAAAGCAGATGGGGTTGAATTGCTCCAGAGGATGGTGAGGGCTACGGCGTGGTTCCCACGCAAACTGGAAGACCCGTCTGCGGTCTTTCGGCGGTTGGAGGGATTCAACCCTTCACTGAAGATAGCGTCCTGATGAATTGTCAGTCATGAGAGGCCTCAGGAAGAAGACACAGCGGGAGGTATCAAGCACCTCCTTGTTGTGCAAATTCCCGAGTCCTAGACGAGGGCTCTTGCGGTCCTCAACAACAGGCCTTTCTACAACTTTGGACAGGTAAACTTTAAGGTTGCCGGCCAAGAATAGAAGGAGCCTGTCGGGACACAGGAAGACCGGGAGCAGACCTAAAATGACTGCTCCTGGCCTAACCATTACCCAAATTAACTTGCATCACAGCAAAGACGCCTCTGCGGTTCTGCAGAGGGGCTTACCTGCGAGGCATACAGGTATCTCGCTGATCCAGGAACCTTGTTTAGTTCGAGATACCATAAGGGGATTGGGAGGGAGGGGAGTTACAGGGACCCCAAGGCGGCCAATCCAATAGCCTGCATAATGGCGAAGGGAGTCAACGTTTTCCAGCTGCTAGAGTTATGTTCGAGAGACCTGATGGTGATAGCCAAAGATGTTAAAGGAATAGGGAAGCTAGTCATGGGATCGGCTTACTTTCCATATGACAGTGATACCAACCCGCCAGTGGAGGTAAGTACACTGGTGGTAAGGTAAGGTAAGGTAAGGTAAGGTAAGGTAAGGTAAGGGGTCTTCCTATTCTGCTAGGGTGCGTTGCTAATTCCCACCATGCTTCGTGGGGCAGCACGGACATTATCGCAAGAGGTAATGATCTATTGGAATACCTGATCACTACTGATTTAGATATTCTTAACACGGGGAGTACCCCGACGTTTCGTAACTTGGTCAGGAAGCAAGTCATCGACATCACTCTCTGTAGCGCTAGTTTTAGAGACAATGTTAAGAAGTGGAGAGTCTCAGACAAACCAACTCTCTCAGATCATGCATAGATAGAGTTCGTGTTTGAGTCATTTGTACCCGCGGGCCCTAAGTAGGCCAAGAATCCAAGAAGAACGGACTGGGCCCACTTTTCCACGGAACTAAGGAGTGCACTCTCGGAAGTGCCCAGGTCAATTAGAGACGTGGACACCTTGGAGATTGCAGCCAAGATTTTCACGGAAGCCATCAAATCTACTTAAAAAAGTAATTGTCGATCCACAAGAGTCCGAAAGCCTTGGGAGATACACTGGTGGAACGGGAAACTATAAGAGCTTCGCAGGGAAACCAGATATAGGTTTAGACGTGCCAGTACTGGCAAAACGGATGAACAACGGACCTTATTTACGACGATGAGGGATAAATACAGGGGTGCAATACGTAAGGCAAAACAAGAAAGCTGAATGGAAAAGCTGCTTTCTCGAAACCCAGGTGCTATTCTCGGCACCCTAAAATTTTCCGACGGGGGTTACTCAGCGTCGGACGAGGAGACCTTGGCTCACCTAATCAAGGCACATTTTCTGGGCTTCATAAGGTCTGGAGAAAAAGGGGCGACACCTCAGAGGCAACCAAAGCCACATGTGGCCCAGCTGCGTCCGAAACGGCGGCTATCCAACGAGATTGTTACTCCCTCCAGGGTCAGGTTGGCCCTAAAGTCTTTCAGTCCTTACAAGTATCCTAGTCCGGATGGCATATATCCGGTCCTCTTACAGAGGGCGGGAGAGATCATCATAGGACCGCTCGTAAGACTTGCTAGGGCTAGTCTGACGCTGGGATATGTCCCAACGGCATGAAGAGGTACGAGAGTAGTATTCATTACGAAAGCAGGCAGGATCGGTTATACTTCATTCAAGGATTTGTGTCCCATCAGCCTTACATCTTTCCTTCTGAAAACAGTGGAAAGACTTGTGGATAAATATATCCGCGACAAGCTCTTGTCAAGTAGGCCACTTCACAAGGAGCAACATGCGTATAGAGCTGGTCGCTCGACCAAGATGGCCCTATGCGGAGCAGGAAACTTAATCGAAGGACAACTGAAGCAGAAAGGTCTCGCGATTGGAACCTTAATGGATATCGAAGGAGCCTTTCAACTACACCTCCAGAGAGGTGATCAGGGCGGCCATGATTGCACATGGTGTGCCTATAGCAGTCGTGGAATGTACCTGCCACATGTTCGCCAACAGAAACCTAACAACAACGAAGGGTGATACCACTTTATGTGGAACCGTTGACTCGGGATGTCCACAGGGAGGCGTTTTATCCCCCCCGCTGTGGTGCTTGGTAGTGGATGAACTGCTTCATCTGTTCGCGAGTCAGGGCTACCACGTTACAGGCTACGCGGACGATATATTGGTTATCGTGCGCGGCCAGCATCTGGATGTGCTCTTCGGAGTAATGCAGCAAGCACTGAGGATAGTGAATTCTTGGTGCAAGAAGACTGGATTATCGGTCAATCCGAGTAAGACAGACGCGGTTGTATTCACCAGACGGTATAAGTGGGGAACCACGAGTACACTGAAATTGGGAGGGCAGCAACTGGAAATCAAAGAACGAGCTTAATATCTAGGAGTCATCCTACTATCGGCGAGAAAATTCGAGTCCTCTGGCTTTGACGTTAAAAAAGTAAGTGAAGAAAAAATTGTAGCTCAATGAATGAAGGATCATTTTAAAGGTCAAACTGTTCTACGTTAATGAGCCTGAAACGAATATGCCAAAAAAATTTGTATAGCTTACAGACCCGAAAATCTGTTAAAAAGTAGTGAAATTTGACAGCTTTTAAAGACAGTGAACTTTAGAACATAGTTTTTTATTGAAAAAATAATAGGAAAAATCTGAAAAAAATCATGGTGGTACCTGTTGAGGAAAGACGAGGACGACCCCATGAAAAAAAGGCACCCCGCTGGTTTCTAACACTTGCTTTCCCGTATAAAATGCTGTCTCCAAATATCGCAATTTGCGCGAAGAGAAAAAGAAGCACATACTTCTTTCAAATTGCAAATAATTACAAATAGTTCTACTAACTACCACTAATTTAAATCACTTCTTTATCTTCATTAGAACTGAAGATAGTACAGTTGTATATTTATGTACAAAAAACGTACAATTTGTTATATTCTGCAGGGTTACACTGTTCACTGTGACGTCTCGACTGGTAAGAATCAGGGGACTGATTCTAAGAGGCATATAAACAAATACTACAGTGTAGTGCGCAAATGTTGAAAACACTGATTTCTTACCTCAAATTCCTTATATTTTGTACATATTAGACTTTTAATTGTAACACGGTATATATTCAATTGTTTATAACAAATATATTTAACAAATACCCCAAAGGAACGTTTTGTCGTGGAAATTTTTTCAATATGTTATTTTGGAAGCAAGTTAATACCGATATTTAATCAAGATTTTTAGCTAATAAATAATTTAATTAATAATTGCTATAAACAATTTATTGAAGACATACGCAACTGTAAATTTTTTTTACTTGAGTGAGAGCTTTTTTTACTCTAATTATTTTAATAGTAGTTCTGCATTGATATTGTAAGATAAAAGTTTAACCAAAATTAATCAATCATTATTGTTAATAATAAATAGTATAAACAAATAGAACAAATGAAGATTTCATAATGGGACAAAATAATTTTTTTTCATTAAACCTAATTGAAAGCTTGTAATTATTAATATTTGATGTACATTTTATATCAAAGAATAGAAATCTTATAAAATGTATAATTAGGTGAAATAATTTATAAAACAGCTAGCAGCGACAATTTTTATAAATTATTAAATGATGTATTAGAATTTGGTATAATTAATGAACGTTTTATGTACTTAGGCGAAAAATGAGGTTAGAAAACTTTGATACTCATCGTTAATAAAAATATTTCCATGATGATTCGTACAAAAATTTTAATTGTGGCCATGTTAATATGATCTGATGTTTTTTATCACGTAAAATCTTGATCAAAAATATTTATTAATTAGCTTTCACGTAATCCTCCAAGAAGAGTTGATAGGAAAAATGATTTTTTTCCACTCAGAAATGTTTATTTCATTTATTTAATTGCAAGTAGTCTAATCTTGAGTAGGTATAATTTTAACCATTTCGAGAACTATTCACTGTTTGTAACCATAATGATTGTTAACAAAATAAAGCCTTTTGAAGGTTTACTTAATTCATTACTAGTTATTTGAGTTTAGATTTTATTGAAATTTTACTGCAACTGATTATAAAATTAAAATTAATTGTTTAATTATAATTATAAATGATAAAATTTTATTCGAAACCACCATGTTATGAGCCTATTACGCCCTAGAAAAGTGAGCGTTTAGATAGCCCTTTTACCGAACAGTATCAGCTACTGACAGTTTATTAGTTCGAAACGCCGCCGCACTGACAGTTTGTTAGTTCCACAAATCGAAATATCTCAAGAAATACGCATCTACCGAAAAAAATGTTTGCGATAAAAACTTTTTATTTTCGAGGGGAAAAGCGAACCCGCAAAAATTTACCCCACACCCCACCCCCTGGGGGCGGGAGGGGGGGGGGACTTCATAATTTCAAACGGGAACCTATATTTTTTATTGCAGATTCAGATTCCCCATCCTAAAATACGTAAGTTTTATTTGAAAAGTTTTTTTTAATTCTCGCCAGATGGTGCTGTATTGGCAAAAAATGGCATTGTTGACTGTTCAAGGAATGCGCTTCCAAACGAATGCACCATCTGCACCCGTGCACGGGCTGATTTTTTCGGGTTCGTTGTGTTGCTTACGTTAAAAAAATTGGAGTCAAAATGAGAAGCTTGGGTTTTAAAAATAAAATTGAGCTTTCTAATTTTTCTACTCCGCATTAACCCCCTTCCCAGGTGGGTGGAAGCGGTGTTAAAAATTAAATTGATTTCAATTAAAAAAAGATTCACTTCATAGAACGTTCTCGCACCGTGTTGGCAAGGGGCTATTCAACGCTCACTCTTCTGGGGGCTCCACAGGCTTATAACATGGTGGTTTCGAAGAAAATATCTTACATCAACCGTAGGGTTACACACGTCTTTACGCGTGGAATTCAATGTTCGCAAGACGACAGGAAAAACTATGGCCCTCGGTCGTGGTTTTACTACTCGTTCTGCGAACATTGACCTCCCCGCGGTAAAGACGTGCCTGACCGTACTTGATGTAATATACTATTAAAAGTTACTTTTCCTGATACTGACTTATTCCACTGTTTTAGTACATTCTATTGCTGCGGTACCATTAAATAGCGCCGAAATATTCGCTTAATAATTGTATAATAGTGGATAACAATACGTAATAATGCGTATTAAGGCGTAATGGGGATAAAATCGTACAGGTTTTCAATAAGTGAATTCCCCCTCTGTTTACAATATATATATATATATATAAATATATCATATATGGTATGCTCCGTTAAAGAATCATTGATCGTTTTTGTAAATAAGAAAATATTTTACATTTATTAACTGAAAGTTATAAACAGTTTCTTTAAATAAATTCAGAGTAATTTGAAAGTTATTGAAAACATAATGGATATAATGTCAATGGGGCTTTTGCATGAATTTTAGATAATGTATGCCTTGGCAGAGGTTGGGGACATTTCAGTAGCACTGGTCAACATGTAGTCAGACAATGAAGGAGAAAGTTGTAGCTTCTGGGAGGTATTAGAAGTGCAGGTACTAAAATAGTTAGCCAGCAGGGAGAAAGTACAGAGAGGGACTCTCTTCCAGGAAATTATTTAGAACAGATTTTCCTAATTCTTAGATAATTATACGTAGTAAAATTTGACTAATTTATGGTCGCACCAAATAAATTAGAAAAATTTTGTTCTACATTAGTCATACTTCACTCAAAATGGTTCAAATCCAATCTCTCCGAAACCAGTTCTCCATCAACTCATTTGAATTTGTTAAATTTGAC
The DNA here is from genome assembly GCA_932195095.1 of Andricus curvator. Taxonomy (NCBI): domain Eukaryota; kingdom Metazoa; phylum Arthropoda; class Insecta; order Hymenoptera; family Cynipidae; genus Andricus; species Andricus curvator. The sequence continues at coordinate 11,348 of CAKNYM010041441.1, forward strand.
TTATTCAGATTTAGCTTTAATTTCATTTAGCTTCCTATGAAATATGGCCCTAGCAAGGGCGTTAAATCTTTGAAAATTCACTTAGAACATATGTTTGTTCTCTCTTTGAATCTTGAACTGTTTTAAAAGTAAATTCTACCTCAGTGCACTTCTGATTTTACTTGGCAGTGTGGAGGAAATAAAAAGTCAGCTAAAGAAAGAAAGGCATTGAAAGTAAAACCCTCGAGCCACGATAAAATAGAGACCCAGTAGAACGCTTCGAGTTGGTTAGAATCATCTCTTTTCCAATCGCCCCGTTCATGTGAAATAGACGCAGAAAGTTAAAGAGGAAGTGAGAGAACTTGCCTGAGGGCTGTTGACTCGATCATGCGCATTTCTATGGTGAGACTGCTACCAGAGGAAACGAAGCTTTCACCCAGGGAACAAGGACGACTCGTATTCTGGAGAATAGCATGATCGCAGGTCCGTGGCACCTTGTCCTTGCAATATCTGCCCAACAAGGTTGCATTGTTTGCCGGTCGGGCTGAGACCCGCTGTATTGGGTCACCAGCTCTCTCAATATATCGTTGTCGTTCCCTTTCGCTAGAATGAGAATGTTAATTAAAAATAAGTTCTCTTTGATTCAATATTTAGTATCACTTTTTCTCGCTAAATATGAATCTGTCTCCGCAGGTGACCCCATCATGTCAAGTTTTCAAAAAATGTGTGACTCACTAAGAAGAAAATCACAGTTTCGTAATTTTATGAACTGAAATTCTAGTATTTAACGTTATGAGGGGAGATGTAGAAAAAAATATTCATGAATGCAGAGTATAGTTACGTATCCAATAAAAATTTTAATATATATTCACTAGTTCAATTGTTTGTGAAAAATCATTTTTCTTCCAAATATTTGGACGAATTAAAAGAATATTTGCATAAAATGTATGGCTTAAATAGATGGCAGAGTTCCAAGAAACTCTATCTAGAATAAATTATTATGATATTTTCCGTCGTAATAAATTGACAATCAACGAGTCGTAACTAATGATCAAATACTGCTCTTATTCTGTTTCCTAATGTGACTGGTGTACCAATTGATTTATTTTCTAATTTTTTGTTACACATGAAAATACGAATAAAATACCAAGGTGTTTTTATTTGGTTTTTATCCATATTGTAATACTTTAGATGATCTTCAAAATGTGAATAAAATCAGAGGCAATCAATTTTCAGATGTTCCCTCGTAAACGCTGAATGATTGAAAATAAAATAAAAACTTGTAACATTTTTTATTAGTGAGTTATAACTTCTAAATTAAATTGCAACATGTATGTAATGCTTTCAAGCTATTTCACTTATTTTTTTTTCTTTGGAAAAATTCGTTTCAAGAGGATTGAGAGATGATTTGCCATGCAATGATGAAATAGTAATAAAGTCTGGTTCGTGTTGATCGTGGGAATTATTTCGGAAACCAAACATAACATTTCTCTCCTTATTACTGACAAGAAAAAATTGTTGTTATTTGGAAGAAAGAAAATAGAATGGCTGGGATTCACCCCTTTTTTATATAAAACGAAATGCCACTGTTTGTCGAATACACAATGAGACTGTTTTTGAGAATGTTTTTTGCATTCTGTCGATGTTCCTTTATAGTGTGAAATAGAACGAGTAGAGTTTAATGTTTTCTTCTTAGTGTGGGAAAAATATGAATTAATGGAAAAGAGGCATAAATTTGGCTTATATTAATAAATTATAGGTATGGGTGATTATCCGTATAGCGCAAAATTCAATGTTCCTGGTGTTTAAAATAATGAGTTTCACTCATAGACATAAATATACTCTAAACGAGTAATTTTTATGCCTTTATAGTTGTTATATTTTTTTACATGATTGTTTTTTAACTTTTGTAAGACATTTCTAGGAATTTTTTCCAATTTTGGAAAAAATAAAGTGGACCATTTCGAGTACTTTTTCTGAAAAAAAAAAACGTATCCATAGCAGGATTGGTTATGAACTCTATTATGCTATTAATCGTGAATTATACAAATTGTACTTTAAAAAATTAAGAGAGATTTTTCTTATACTTTTCTAGTAGCTTTTTCAGTGCCTACATTTGTCCTAAAAAATTCATGCCGAAACAGGACAGATTTTGAAGTTCTTTTTGGTACTTTAATCCCTATTTCAGCAGTAATATTCTAGGAAATAAATTCGATGAACACTTTGAAAATGTTTAACAAACCGAAGAAAATAGAACTTTTCTACCCGCGTGGAAAAATTTTGTGGCGCTGTACTCCTTCTATTTAGTCCGCATTGAGTCGTCACTGGCGCGCCACAAACTGACTTCAGTCCAGTGGCTAGACTGGCATGTAACGCTCAGATTGACTAGATTCCAGATGGATCTTCTATTTTGATAAAATATAATGCATACCATTAAACCATTTCCCTTTCAGGGTAGGCGTGACACTACCCGATTCGGGTAGTGTTTCTAGGTTTTTCTTGTAGTTATAAATAACTAAAAGTGTGGGCTCACCACACCCACGATGTGCCAACAGCACTCATGTCAGTATTATTGAATGGTCACCCATCCAAGTACTAACCGCGTCCAACGCTGGTTAACTTCAGTGATCTGACGAGAACTGGGTTTTTCAGCGTGGTATGGCCGTTAATTATAAT